>JAQBSW010005128.1:0-60823 GCA_029291075.1 Eudiplozoon nipponicum | reverse complement strand
TGGCTGTGAGACTTGGCCATTACGTTCTGAGGACTCCAAAAAGCTCGAAGTATTCGACCATTGGTGCCTTAGGTACATCACAAAGACAAAATGGATGGACCGAGTGTCGAACGCATCTGTTCGTCACCAATGCGGTGACATCATGCAACTATCCGTCTGGATCCAACATCGTCGACTTCAATGGTTCGGGCACGTACTACGCAAACCCGAAGACGAAATGGTACGGCAGGTGATGAACCCAGGTCAATGTGCAAACTGGCGCCGCCGCCGAGGCGGACAACTGAAGACATGGCTTGCAACAATCAAATCGGACATGGAACTCCTAGGTTTACGCAATGTTTATGGTCCGCGTCACTGGGAGCGTCATTGGCCCTCTTTATGTTCCGAAATGGCTGCCAACCGCCCGGCATGGAGAGGTTTAATCCGGGATATCAATGGAGCCGGCTTATCCTCTAAAAGGAGCCAGCCGCAGTAAAGTAAAGTAAAGTAAGTATATATATATATATATATATATATATATATATATATATATATATATATATATATATATATATAGCGAAAGCTTCAAAAATGGTATTGTTCGTGACTGCATAGAAATCGTGTAGCCTACATTTCTAGTCAAGTACAATATATGCGGAGATACTAGGTATAGAGCCACGTATCTAATTTTGCTTCATAGATATATATATATATATATATATATATATATATATATATATATTCATTGCGTATTGATCCTCGCTAGTCAATTAGCCGTCGTACTCTGATGATGATCATGTAACTGACGATAGTTTTGCTGTTGTTCGACGACTGATTAAGTACAATGGGATTAGGGTTTACTTCAAGCTCACAAAGTTTATTTAAAGAACAAGTTATGTTTGCTGTAGTAGAAATGCTCCCCATAAAGGAGGAAAAATTATCACGAAGCTCTATCGACTTTATAATCTAGTAAATCACCAAATTCAGGTTCTGCCTAATTGTCAATAAGGTAGTATAAACGGAATATTAAAAATTTAAATCATTAAAACTTAGTTAAAGGCAAAGCACCTCCACTGGATGAGAATGATATTAGCAGTCAAACTATTATTGGATTCCTCAAGCGTCGGTGTACAGAGTATCCATCAAATTTTATCCATCAATTTGTGCAGCCGCCAATTCCAGTCATGTACAGTGTATGCGAGTTTACTAGATCCGCATATCTTATTTGTTTTCCATATATAATCAATGCCGTTTGATCCTCCGTGAGAATAGCATATCTGATCTTCTATTCCTTATATATAAACACCGGTTTGCTAATCGTTAGTCAGTTTGATCGTCGAAGATCTTAACGGTAGATTTTTTAAAGTTGTGCGACTGGCTATATGAAATGAGATTGGTGTTTATCTCAAGCTCAGAAGCTTGATTTAAAGAAACGTTATCATTGCTAGCACAATCAATTATAGTTAAAGCTTCCCTGTTTGCGTTTCGTGGTTTTCAGATAGGCCCTTTGCATTGAAGATCCACTTAGAGAGTTTCAATTTCATACTCCCAAATCCTCATCAGCTCACGATAGCACAATTGCACAAACGAATTAAAATTATAAGGAAATTGGTAAAATCTCTTTTACATTGACCTATTTAAATTCATTTTTGCAATCCACATTGTAAATTGCTCGCGTCAATTCCCTAAGTTTTGCTTATTACCAAATATGCGCACTTCAATATCAAATTGCCTACATGTACATAAGGATGAACATAAAACACATGTATATATATATATATATATATATATATATATATATATATATATATATATATATATATATTCTTATAATTAGGCAAACAACACATAAATAACAAAGTGGATAAAGGCCATTTATTTCGTGAATACTAAACATCTCTTATATATATATATATATATATAAGAATAAACCAAGCATTATATATGGCGGCAAATACTGCCCAGAATTTTGCAACGGTGAGAGCTCGAGCCTGGGCACAACGACTGAGACTCTGTCCACTACGCCACCCCGCGGCATACTACATACAATTTTCTGTTATTTACTTAATTAACTAGCAGCCACAAATCTTTTAATGTAGGACAAAAACCACGCTACCTTGGCAGGTGGTATTAACATGACGATTAATGCAATTGAAAAAAATGATTTATCGGGTGGTGATAATAATTATTTATACAAAAATTGCTAGACTGACATAAAGAACAACCTCCTTATTCATACATTTACCAACATAAATTAAGCATAGTATAAGGCAACAAAAGAGTTTAATCTAGTTAACAGGTTTCGTCCTTATTGGGTACTCTTCAAGAATCGTACAGAATTTTCTTGTTAGAATTCCAGGTATCAAGAAATAAGTTTTATCAGAAGGAAAGGCTAACCGGAAGCATAAGTTGGTATATGACTTCTTATTGCACGTAGTATGCGACTCGAGTGACGCAATGAATAGTCTCGGACACCGAAGTACATATGTCTCGGTTCGAGTCCCATCCATGGCCAATTCTGAACAGTACATGAAGAGTTCTCAATAAAGTCGAAACTGGTCTGCAGGATAAATTGCGTTTGCTACCGGATGCCATTCGTAGTATATACTGCCAAAAATATATAATAAATATCTTACCATTAGATTTGAAATCAGTGTAAAATCCCACAGTGGCATTGTGTACATTGTATAATGATAGAATGGGGGACTCTAGTTATAAATTCAGAGATTCCATGTAGGCAACTCCTGAAAAATATTCAGATCGTCTGCTAAATCATATTTTAGTTCCTATTGAGTAATTAATCTGTCGTAACCAGGACTGCAGGTTATAAGAATCGAGCCTAGTTCCAACTAGTTCAAAGTCAAATTGTCAATCTAGTGCGCAACATTCTTTGAGAATTTCATAAATTCGAAACGTAATTGACTTATTTATGATTTTATGCAAACATCACTGTCAAAACGAATGGCTAATTAGCCAGCTCCGGTCTCTCATTATAAGGTAGGCAAAGAAAAATTAGCCATTCATAGATAGTGTTGGCGGTGATAACAACGCCTTAAATCAAGTTTGTGAGCTTAAAATTAACACCAAAACTATTGTATCTATTTCGTTGCACAAAATAGCTAAAGTGCTGTCAGTCAAATGTAGAAATTCCGAAGACGACCTTGCCAGTCATGTAAAATATGTGTAAGCCTACTAGAGGTGAGGCACGCAGATCTGATTTTCTATAACTTAAATAAGAACTGTGATTTGATCTTACATATTTAGTCTTCCAACGTGCTATGATAATGCTCATGGAAGATTGAAACACATCGGTATGTTTAATTGGCAGTAGTTTTGCTGTGTTGTCCGATTGGACGTATTTAATGAGATTGGTGCCTATCTCAGGTTAAAAATCTTAATTTGAAAAAAATATGAAGAATCCTTCAGCTTGTAAAAATTATTATAGTTACGAATACACTACGATCTCTTTTAAAGTAAAAGACGAATATTTACTTTTTAATCAAGTTTGCGAACTTGATATAAACACCAGACCCATTATATACATACAATTGTCAGTATAAACTAGGTATTGCATAGTGTAGAAAAGGAAATTCATCCAGTAGACCGGTTTCGTCATTATTGGGATCTCATCACGTACTGTTCAGAATTTTCCACGGCCAGGGCAAATTTATACTGACAAAAGTATGTACATAATGGGTCCGGTGTTTATATCTAGTTCGCAACCTTGATTAAAACGTAATTACAACCAATGTTCGTTTAAAAGGTGAACATGTTCGATATATATATAGGTGTTTAAATAAAATGTGATAGTTACAATTCGCATAGAAATTTGAAGTACCAGTTAACTCGACATTATAATTATTTATTTTGCTGCAAGTACAGCTAAAGTCATTCATCGAGATCTTATAAAGTTTTCATATCAACAGCAGGTTGTTAATGTCTACACGTAAGATCAATAAAACGATACTTTTTGATGAACGACCATTCATAGCTCAAAATCTATCGCGACTACTTCTCCACTACTATTACAAATTAATCGGAATGCTTTGGTTTCAAAACTTCGCTCATAAAAGCATATTTCGAACAGACTTAATCTTCATATCACACGCCGTTTCTGAGTCGGTCACTTGGTGATGCACGATGGCTATTAAATTCTGAACCAATCGAGCGAGAACCAGTGGGTTACTACGAAAAAAAATTAGTAACAGCCACATTGAATTTAATTGTAGCTTGTGCCGTCTAATCCAGTTTGATTCTTTTCTGTTATTCTCCTAGTTTATCCTAGAATTAATTTTACGCGTATTTCCACGCGGCTTACAAGCTGGTGTTTGTGTCTATCGGAGTATTTTTATGATTAAACGAAATCACATTAAATTTTTAGGCTAAATTATAAATAAAAGAAATAAATTCAACACCAGTCAGCACAACATTGCTCTAAAAATGGATTTTTCTGACGTAGGATGTTTTAAAATAATTATTTTAAACTCTATTGTTATTATTATATTAAATTTTGTTTAGCCTTGAAATATGTTACAGAACAAAGTAATTCATAAATAAGTAAACAAGAAAAAATACGAATTTATGAGTCCTGCCACAATTCAAGCGAATTTTTGAAATGGCGGAAAACTATAAAAATTTGGCAGATAATACATTCTATAAGTATAATTAAATAAAATGGCCATACAATCGTTTTCTTGCAAATGGTGATCAGCTCTTGAAATATCATGCAGGTATCACCTAATTAAAACAAATATACATCAGCAAGAGGCTACATGGTTTAAAATACACAACCACAATAGAAAAATATTTTTCAAGAAATTAAAATATGACGGATAAAATCAAAGCCAGATAAAACGAGATCCCCTTGACGTTATATAAAATTTCCAAAAAAATACTTTCTTTTAACTCGTATTAGTGACACAGAACCATAGAAATTCCCTGCCTGACAGATATATTTTGAGTATTATTGTGTTAATAACAAATACACCAAAGCATGAATTAACCAAATTGGATTTAAATAATCGTTACCACTACCCACGCAACCAATGATCGTTTAATTGCATTATATATATATATATATATATATATATATATATATATATATATATATATATATATATATATATTCTTTTGAAATGCGAGCTTTAACAAAATTTTGTACTTAAGAACAGGTCGCAATCACGAACACTGCTTCAAAGTTTCAACAAAGCACATAAGAATATCGGTTTCACGTCAGAGCACGAGAAAGGTGATCGTCTGCCCTTCCTAGATGAACTATTAAAGGAAGAAACTAATGGAGAATTAAACAGAACTATTTACCATAAACCAACATGGTCTGCACAGTATTTGCATTACAGCAGTTTTGTGCCATTTCAATAAAAATTATCAACAGTTCGTGGTTGCTTTTCAAGAATTGACAGGTTGGTTAGTCAAGATTCTAAAGAAAATGAATATAATAAAGCAATTAACGATTTAATGTCTAATGGCTATCCCAGACAATTAATTGAATCAATTATTAAAAGGGGAGTTAACCAGAAACAGACGTATTATGGGCCAGAAAAGAAAACAGTCTACCTAAACATCCCATTTAAGGGGGATGCAGTTTCCCGAATGGCACAAAAGAAAGTTGAAGCAGCATTGACACGCACATTTAATGCAGCCAAACTGCGAGTGTTATTTAGGGAAACACACTTGCCTTTACCAGCAATCAAAGAGAAACAGCCGTTAATGTCAATATCAAATATTATTTACCAATATACATGCGCAAGTTGTCGATCAACTTACGTAGGCCGATCGACCAGACGGTTAATTATTTGAATGAGAGAACATTGCAACTTGAACGCCTGCTATTGCGCAACACATCATCGAAACATCGCACGTATGTTCTCCAGACGTAGCATTCAAAGTAATTACTAAATGCAAAAACAAAAGTGAGCTAGCCACATACGAAGCCTTATGGATAAACAAATTGCAGCCGGATTTATGTAAGCAGAAGAAGCTCGTACAAGCATTGAGCTTGAACTGAATGTGACGCACGCAATTTGATTGGTTTCTATTTTTCACACTCTAATTGTTCACATATTTCTATCTTGTTTTGCTTTCCAATTTATATATAAAGATATGTTCATGAGTAGATATTTGAGAAGATCATGAGAAAGAAAATTTTCTTATATCTGATAAAATTTCTTTTGTTTTTGCACAGGAAGGGTGGTTAATGAATATATATATATATATATATATATATATATATATATATATATATATATATATATATATATGGAAATTGAGTAAGGTTTTCGCCTGACCATTTATGAAAAGAGTTGGATTACGCGAGTGATAATTTTCTCATTAATAGCTACCAATCACAGTTAATAGATAAGCATAAGCCTACTGAGGCAACGAACCGCGTTACAAATGCCTTTACAGAAAATATGAAACTGCTGCATGTTTGCCCTCTATAAAGTGTTTGTGTCAATGAAACGTGTAAGAGTACTGCGTTCTAAATTGGCACAAATCGACTCGGTATTTGAAAATAATGAACGCTCATGTGCGTACATCTATAGGCAAAAATCTTTTATAACACAAATTTCAGTTAAAGCAAAATGTGTAGATGGGCTTTCATGCTGGTATCACAACTGACGTTTGCGGGACAATTGCTAGCACTCGTAGGTCGGTAAAATCTTGATTTCTTCACATATTCAGGTGCACAGCTTTCTTTTATTTATTTTATGTGCTTTGAAGCCGTCATTGCGCTGCTTGTCCAGAAATGTTTTTGAATTAAAATTTTCCGAAACTTAGTTCAAAACATCTCCGGATAAACAGAGTCACGGGACCAGTGAAAAACCAACCAACCAATCACAAAATCAACATGTGCCTCTGGAGATATAGAGTAAACAAAATTTTACCGAACTTCGAGTGCTAGCAGTTGTCCCGCAATCGTCAATCGTGACATCAGCTCGAATAATGACAGCACTACGCAAACGCAAATTAATTTTAAGGAATATATCAATATGCTAATATGTATTAGGTGTTGCGAACCTAGTAACAAATAAGTTCAGTTGTGACCAGAAGGATAAACCATGAATGAACGGAAAGTATAATCTCATGCACATTCGTTTCGTGCTTACTGGCGACGCATCAGTAGGAGCCGGTATTACGCCCTGCAACCACTATATATTTGGTCGAAGAATGTGGAATAATAGGACGGTACAATATCCTAGACGAATGTGTAAGCCTGTAATAGTAAAGCTAACATCATATAGTCTACGACAATGCGACTTCAACGCTAACTCACACAATATAATATATATACCGAGTCTGTAAAGGATACTAAAACTACTTGTCATGGTTATATGTGGACTGTAAAAGAACACTAGGTCGCCCTTATGGTTATATGGCAGTGAAACATTAGTCACTTGACTTTTGTGTGGCTGGATATGATGATGATGATGACTAAAACTACGGCTATTGTGTAAGTAACCGATACCAACATTATAGTACCGAAAAGGTACACGGTACTAACACTATAGTTTCCGAGTCAGTACATGATAACAACATGATGGATATCAATTTCTGCTATAGTTCACCGAAATTGAGAATTACAACAATTTCTGAACACCTGTTACTCCAGTAAATCCATACACTCTGGCCTTGATCGATATCAGTTATCACATTTGGCGGTAAGCATGACATCATTCAATTCAATATATAACAGTTAAATACTGCTTGTTGCGGAGAACTAATATATATGCAAGTGTGTATTAGGTGTTGCGAACCTAGTAACAAATTAGTTCACTTGTGACCAGAAGGATAAACCAAAGACAACATGAACGAGATTATACTTTCCGTTCATGCTGTCTTTAGTTTATCCTTCTGTCACAAGTGAACTAATTTGTTACTAGGTTCACAACACCTAATACACACTTGCATATATATTAGCTCTCCGCAACAAGCAGTATTTAACTGTTATATATCAATAGGATTTCATGTTTGAAGGCTATTGCGCTGCAAAGTTATTGTATAGAGCCTGGTTAAAAACTAAATTTGTTGGTGTGCTGGCATTACCATGTGGCTTTCCCAGAACGACCAAAATGATGTGTAGTTATAGGCAAAAAAAGTTAACAATAGTTGATTGCGCGGGTGGTGGTAACAATTCTTTAAATCAGGTTTCCGCGTTTGAAGTAAACACCAATCCCAATGTACTTCACCAGACGTCGAAAAACATAGCAAAGCTACCACCAGTCGCACGCACTGACGCGTTTCGACCTTCCATGAGCATCATCAGAGTACGATGGCAAACTGACTAGCGAGGATCAAACCGAATTGTATATATAATTAAAGCAAAATTAGATGTACTGCTTTTTTCTATTCAGACCCAAATAACGGAATTGCGGGCGCTATTAATGTTCAAGATTCTTATACTTTGGCTTTCAAATACGAGGCAAATGACAGAATTCGAGGCGTAGTTTAAAAAGTAGTTTATTACGCACAATATACAACCTTTAAAAAAATATATAACAACTTTTACAAACTTGTCAGCGCCTGGCATTGCGCATTTATTGATTTAACTTGAAGATTTAGTCACAACAGAAGAATAAACAATAAAAAGATAAGAAATGTACCAAATTATAAAAACAGTATTTTGACACCGAAGCAAACAAGAAAGAAATATCATGTTACTAAGGCCGATTCTACAAAACATGGATAACGTCGAGATATTTCTCAATGGGGAACAGAAATAAGAAATAAAAAGTCATAAATGCAGGAAATTAGCAAAGACACAATTATAAACAAAACTCAGTTATCGGTCACTTCTATTGGATAAAGACGATTAGAAATAGGCGACATTGCAAGACAAAAATCAACGAAGTTTTCAATTCAATTAACGGTCATATGCTACAATTAAATATTTTCAAGACAAATAAACACATTTCCGAACCAAACCAATTAATGACGTTCACTGGTTAACAATTTCACCTGTGCTACGACTGGCCGTGAGCGAATCAAAGAAAGACCAATGATTCCATTATTTCTAAGCATTACCTCAACAGTCAGTTGAAGATTTTAATTAAACAATTATTTATTGCGCTGGTGAGGGTAACAATCCTTTAAATCAAGTTTGCGAGCTTGAAGTAAACACCAAGCCCCCTCGAATTTAACCAGTCGTCGAACAACATAGCAAAACTACCGCCAGCCACAATGCACTGACGCGTTTCGACTTTCCACTATCATCATCAGAGTACGAAAGCAAACTCACCAGCGAGGATCAAACCGCATTGCATAAATATGGAGCAAAATTAGATAAGCGGCTCTCACCTCTAGTAGTCTCGCATACATTGTACTTTACTGGAAATGTCGGCTGCACAATTTCAATGCAGTCACGCCATATATATATATATATATATATATATATATATATATATATATATATATATATATATTAATAAAAAATTATCGATTGTATTGCCTGTATTGCTGAAAATAGTTAATGTCCGGGACTGCAAAGAATTTTTGCAGCTGAAATTTCCAGTCAAGTACAATGTATGCGAAACTACTATAGATTAAAGCCGCGTAGTTAATTTTGTTTTCCATATGCATGCAATGCGGCTTGATCCTCGCCAGTCAGTTTGCCGTCGTACTCTGAGGATAAACATGGAAGGTCGAAACTCGTCAGTGCTTGCGACTGGTGGTAGTTCTTCTATGGCGTTCGACGATTGGCTAAATACAATTGGATTGATGTTTCTTCAAGTACGCAAACATTATTTAAAGAGTTGTACATTCTGTTCTGATCATAGCCTAGGATGAACGAAACGCGTTATAATGAGTAATTAACAATAATTTTATTGTTCTTCAACTGAATAAAAGTAATATTGACCATTATCTCAAATATGCAAACTTGTTTAAAATTATATTCACAATCACACGTAAAATCACTGATTGCTTAAACCAATATGCTGTTTTGAGTTTATTTTATGAACGGCGTAATAACGCATGGAAAGACACATTGCTCAGTTACAAAGTCAACTGAGCAGATATTAATAATGTTCGAATTTGAACAATATATTTGAGGACTTGAAATCAGGAGATTTTTTTATAGTGGTTTACTTTTACACCGGCTACTCTGGGCACTGTTCCGTAACGGTAAAGATGAACCACCACTTACAGAGCTTTTGCAAGGCATTTGTTTTCCAGCATATGTAGACTCTCCAAGAGGGTTGTTAGGCAGCTTTGGAGGAACTGCTGAAGATCTGTCAACTTTGTTTAAATAACCTTTGGGCTGAGTCGGAGCCGTCCAAGTGGGACGAATTTTGGATGAAATTTCCCTTGAAGTTGAGCTTTCCCTGAGATTGTTTCCAACTCTCGTGCTGACCGTGGGTCTATTTTTGTTTAAATCAGTAAGACGTTTTACATAATCCGATTTGCTCGCAGATCTAGTGTGGTCACCAACATCACCACTAGACGAAAAGGTGTTTTCAACCGCATGAAATTTAGACAACATAGAAGGGCTTTCCTCGTTTGAAGCCCGAAGAAGCGGTGCTTTTAGGTTGGTTGACAATGTTGATTGATCAGATGCTGAGCGCATATAAGAACTAAATCTGGATGGCATTGTCTGTCCACGTTCTAAGTGCTGCAAAAGCCATGCCGGTGCTCCACGCTCTTTTCCGCAAGGAACAAAATTTTCAGAATCCTTTTCTGTTTGCAGAAAATAAAAATACACAAAAACAATACATTCAAATGCCAATTTTTCACTAGAACATCAAAATCTTTATTGACTGATCTATATTGTGAACAACACAAGTTGTTCCAGGTGTTTTGTTTCTTGGAGATTTTTCGACGTCCTTTGGCAGTTGTCATCCTCGGTCCATTATTCAATATGTTTTTAAAAAAAAACAGACCAATGAAGCAAGTGCGACATCTCCTTTAGCCGTATTATTTAGACTACTAAGACTAGGCATACACTAGATATTTGTGACTGGTGGTAGGTTTGCTGTTGGTCGACGACTGGTTAAATACAATGGGATGAGTGTTTACTGCAAGCTCATGAACTTGATTTAAATCATCGATTGCCGAATTATAATATTACGTGAAATGTTTCTGTGTGTGCGCGTATGTCCAATAATACTATGTTCATCCAACTAAGTGAAATTGGAGTGGAGTGATTGAACATGCAAACACAACATAATCATGTGCAAAATATTAACGTTAATGCAGAACATTTGCACCTTTATTGTACACAAATAAACACCAGATAGCTGGATTTGTAGAAAAAATAGGCCAGCGATTACACGATCAAGTTATTAATCGAGACAGCGACCCTATTGACGACACTGCACCAAACTATCACAAACCAAATGCCATATTAAGGCAACTCCTGCGGATGACTTCATTCGCAGAAACAATTGATAAGCGAAACCACGAGAAGAATTCATTATTCGGGATGCCGATCAATTGAGCCCACAACAACACACTCTCGCGAAACAGGTGACGCTTGAACGAGATAAATATTTCTGTCTGACAAAGCAACTCATGCAAATGACTGAATTGATATAATAATCAGGTTAGCATTGCAATGATCAGAAGTTAATATCTGAGATCTCAATAACGGTGCAAGACAATCTCACAATTTAAGTGACAAATATATAGACCAGAATTTACACGAGAACAAAGGAAATCCTGCAAATCATTGGATTCGTCGAAAAGTCAGGCCAGCGTCACCATGTTTAGAAATTATAACTCGAGAAGTAGATATTTCGAACCATATTATCTGACCATGATAATACTGATTCGGTTTTTCTTCGACTGCATTCATCCGTAGAGTTGCTATGGAGACCGGGATATATTTCGAATAATATATTCTGAACATGACGAAGCTGGCCTGATTTTTCGACGAATCCAGGTGCTGCTCACATAATAATAAATTAGTTCGAATATGACTAGAACAATAAACCAAAGACAGCATGAATGGAAAGTATATTCTTGTGCACATTCGTTTCGTGTTTACTGGGGACTCATCAGCAGGAGCCGGAATTACGACCTTTGCCCTATATATATTTTGGTGAGAAATGTGGGAAATTTGGACGGGACAGTCTCTTATACGAATGTGTATACCAGCAGTGTTGGAGTTAACTTCAAAAAATGTCTTCGACAACGCGACTTCAAAGCCAACACACTACATATATTATATAACAAGCCCGTAAAGGGTAACAAAACTATGATTGCATAATCAGTATATGATACCAATACCATGTTTGCCGAGTTGGTACACGGTACCAATACCGTGGTTTCCGAGTCAGTACATGGTACCAAAACTAAATATTTCAAATATAGTAAGTTGTAATGTATGTATATATGTATATAATAGGACTGGTGTTTATATCAAGATTGGAATAAAATAACCGTGTTAAATGTTTAGAAACAATTTTCTGATAAATGAGAAGATCTACTATCTATCTATTAGTAGACAGATTCAAAATATGCAACTTTGGTAAGTTTGTTGTCGTAGACAAATGGTCTTTTAAATTATTATAGTCAAGGTTGCTGTCTTGATATAAACAATGTTCGTTTAATTATATAAATGTTCATTTAAATGTTTATCCTTACCGAAGGTTGCGGCTTTCATAGAGGGTTGTTTTGGTCTGGGATGAGCATCAGCATCACTGAACGACACATTCTCTTCCTCTTCTTCCGTGTAGACTTCAGTTTGCCCATCTAAATCGAGATCATCGGAGCCTAAATAACAAAGACAAAATTCCGTGTCTGACTCCAACAACAGCGACTGACCACTCGGATGCCAAGACAAAGTTAAAACATTCATTAGATATGCCAACGGTGTCTGAGCAAAAAAAGGCATGACAAAAAATATTTCGTCGAGCTCAGCCTTAACACATAAGTATAAAATATATAAACTAATATTAATAAATGACATTCTACATTTTGCATTCGCAACACTCTTAATTTAGAAAGAAATTTTATGAAGAATGTAACACAAAGGCTAAATTCAATCGGGTTAATGTCCTAACAAACTGGTGGACACAACAAATGAAGCAACATTGAAATAAAAACAGTCAATTTTTTTCGGGAGCACGCTGGTAATTAGTTTGACTGCTATCAGGTGAGTCACTTTATCGTGTACATTTAACGACCATGACTAATGCTCGAAACTTGTCAAGTATATGAAATCAAACAAAAAACTATTACGCAATCATTGATTTTGTGGGTCATGATAATCAATCTTTACATCAAGTTTTCGAGCTTTATATAAATAATAATCCAATTGGATCTAACCAGTCGTACAAAAGCAAAGTTTAATTCAGCCATGTGTGATGATTCGTTTCGACCTTTCATCATTACAGCACAACGGAAAACTAGAGGTGAGAGCAACATATCTGATTTTATTTTGAAATTTGATTGTGGAGTGCCAGCTTCATATTTTCCAATGTCGCGTTTTGCGTACGCGGTTTCTAGCTTTGCACAAACAGTTTCACAAAGATCCGATTGATCACAATTTCCATTTACTTTTTGTCTTCGATCGGGCTGGGTTTGTAATTGTCCCAATGGAAATGCCAGTAAACAAAGATGTGATAGAACCGCATTTCCATTGGGACAATTACAAACCCAGCCCGATCGAAGACAAAAAGAAAATGGAAATTGTGATCAATCGTTATCTTTGTGAAACTGTTTGTGCAAAGCTAGAAACCGCGTACGCAAAACGCGACATTGGAAAATATCTGATTTTACTTTCCTAACAAATACATTTTGGTTTGATTCTAGGCAGTCAATTTTTATCGTGTTTGATAATTAGCATGGAAGGTCGAACAGCTTTATGTTAATTAAATAAATAACTTGCAAATCAATGAACAAATTCGTTTAGCCCCAAGTGTGTGTTCAATGTACGCATGGCGATCAACTTTTATTGACGCTAAGATATAGGAAATGCATGATTATAGCTTCCGTATTCGCTGGATTTGATTAATATCATTGAGACATTATTAAGTAGCAACATTAAAGACCAGTTATATTTGATTACATGTCATGTAATGTCATTGCAGTTTGATCCTCGCCATTTGGTTTGCCGTCGTACAACGATGACGATCATGGAAGGTCGAAAAGCGCCAGTACGTGTGAATAACGGTAGGGTTACCATATAGTTCAATGAATGATTAAATAAAATGGGATTCGTGTTTTCTTCAAGCTCGCAAATTTAATTTAAAATGTTGTTATCACCACCCACGCAATCATGCATTGGTTAATTATATTACCCATATAAATGTTTCGAAAGATGCAAAATGTTAATGTTCGTGATTGCCAATAAATTGTGCAGCTGACATTTCCACTCAAGTACAATGTACGCGAAACAACTATAGGTGTGAGCCGCATATTTAATTTTGCTTTCCATATATATAAATTGCGTTTGAATGTCGCTAGTCAGTTTGCCGTCGTACTCCGATAATGATTACGGAAGGTCGAAACGCGCCAGTACGTGTGACAAACAATAGTGTTGCCATATTGTTCAACGAATGTTTAAATAAAATGGGTTTGATGCTTTCTTCAACCTCGAAAACTTAATTTAAAGAGTTGTTATCACCACCCGCGCAATCAATCATAGTTTAACTGTAATACCTAAATATATGTCGCGAAAGCGTCAGTGGATTATCGTTAGTCAGTTTGCTGTCTGTACTCCGATGATGTTTATGGACTAGACTACTAGAGGTGAGAGCCGCATATCTAATTTTAATTTCCATATATATGCAATGCGGTATGAACCTGGCTTGTCAGTTTTTCGTCGTACTCTGATGATGATCATGGAAGGTCGAAACGCGTCAGTGCGTTGCGAAATACAATGGCATTGCTGTTTACTTGAAGCTCGCAAACTTGATTTTTTTAAAGTTGTTAGCACCACCCGCGCAATCAATTATTGTTTAATTATATTGTCTATATACTTATTTGTGGCGAAAGCTGCACAGAAATTGTGCAGCCGACATTCCCAGTCAAGTACAATGTATGCGAGACTACTAGAGGTG
This sequence comes from Eudiplozoon nipponicum, assembly GCA_029291075.1. Taxonomy (NCBI): domain Eukaryota; kingdom Metazoa; phylum Platyhelminthes; class Monogenea; order Mazocraeidea; family Diplozoidae; genus Eudiplozoon; species Eudiplozoon nipponicum. The sequence goes on along the minus strand of JAQBSW010005128.1, from coordinate 45,824 downwards.
AGAGCCGTATATCTAATTTTGCTTTCCATATATATATGGATTGAATCTAGCTAGTCGATGTGCTGTTGTACGCTGATGATGATTACAGAAGGTCGAAACGCGCCAGTATGTGTGCTCGACAGTAATTTTTGTCCTGTCGTTCGACGGCTGGTTAAATACAATGTGATTTGTGTTTCCTTCAAGCTCGCTAACTTGATTTAAAGGACGAATACATGTTTAAATTGCACGGGTCCTGATATTTAATATCTTGACTTAGAAATGATAATTTTAATATTACTTTTAATACCATGTGCAATAAACCACTGCAAAGTTAAAAACCTTGGTTATATTCATGCTTGCAAAGAATTTGCTTTTGACTTTACTTTATTTAAATCTGCAAAAATTAAGTAAATCCAACAATTATAATCTTCGTAACACAAAATATGTCTATACGCATATAACAGCAAGAAAGAGAATTTAAGTAAAATGTTATTAACCCGTCAATTGAGATATTTTTTGGTTTGATAGCTTAATAGCCGTCTTACACAAAATTGAAATCTCTTTCCGTAGCAGAAAGTAATTTCTTTAAGTATAAGCAGCACAAAATGAGCTTATAGTAACATACCCGAATCACAAGACTTCCTTGCGGCGTCCACATGTAGATATTCTTTGAGCCAGTACAAATTGCCATACGAGCTGGTGAAGCTGGATCCCACGCGAACTCACGAACCGGTCCACTGGTGTGAACCAGCAAATTTGAAAGGCTGAGGCGGCAATCAATGCGCCATAGCCACACTAAAGAAATCAATGAGTATACATGTTACACTGAATGCCTGTCACTTAAACAAACCAAACAAAAACATAATGAGTATGTATTAGGTGTTGCGAACCTAGTAACAAATTAGTTCAGCTGTGACCAGAAGGGTAAACCAAAGACAGCATGAACGGAAAGTATAATCTCATGCACATTCGTTTCGCGCTTACTGGCGACTCATCGGTAGGAGCCGGTATTACGCCCTTTAACCACTATATATTTGGTAGAAAAATGTGGAATAATAGGATGGTACAATCTCCTAGACGAATGTGTAAACCTGTAATAGTGAAGCTAACATAATCTAAAGTCAACGACAATACGACTTCAACGCTAACTCACACTATATAATATATATACAGAGTCTGTAAAGGATACTAACACTATGGCTATTGTGTTAGTAACCGATACCAACATTATTGTACCGAAAAGGTACATGGTACTAACACTATTGTTTCCAAATCGGTACATGATACCAACCTGATGGATATCAATTAATACTATAGTTCACCGAAATTGAGAATTACAACAATTTCTGGCCTTGATCGATATCAGTTATCACATTTCGCGGTAAGCATGACATCGATCAATTCAATATATACAGTTAAATACTGTTTGGAGAACTCCTATATGCAAGTATGTATTAGGTTTGCGAACCTAGTAAATAAATTAGTTCATTGTGACCAGAAGGATAAACCAAAAAGCAGCATGAATGGAAATATAATCACGCACATTCCGTTTCAAAGCTTCATCATACGTCAAAACTGAACTAATTTGTTACTAGGTTCGCAACACCTAATACATACTTGCATATATATTAGTTCTCCGCAACAAACAGTATTTAACTGTTAAAAACATATTGATGCTGAATATATAATTGAGATCATGCTCGTTTCGTATTTTGCTTTAGGATGCTGCACAAAACGATTCAAATATAGCTTCTTTAAACAATTGCTCAAAAGTTGTAAATACTTTCTCGTGCCGAACAATCAAAAACACCATAAGCACGTACTTTCCAGCCGATGCGAATTACAAATACAGTAGTATTTAAATAAATATTAGGATGACGTAAAATTTTACCCACGGATATTACCGGCCAGACGATCAAGCAAGAGTCACTAGGCAAAGGTATCATAAACGTAATTGGTAATAAATGGAACTCACAACCTCAGACTTGGCGTCGATACTCTATTCTGTAGTCTCTCGATCACTGTTCGCTGAAGAAATTTGTAGATGCGATGGCGACATTTTGATTGGCAAACACCAGTGAAAATCTGGTCCGAAAGCAGAAATCTTTGTTTACTCAAATTTATTTATGAGCTGTTTACCACCAAACTTGATTTAAAGAATTGTTACCACCACCCGCGCAATCGATGTTCCTTTTAATGTATTGCGTATATATTTCTGTGGCGAAAGTTGCAAACACTTAATGTTCGTGACTGCATAGAAATTGTGCAGCCGACATATCCAGTAGAGTAAAATGTATGCGACACCACTAGAGGTGAGAGCCGCATATCTAATTTTGCTTTAACTATATATACAAATCGGTTTGATCCTTATTAGTCAGTTTGTCGTCGTACTCTGATGATATTCTTGGAAGGTCGAAACGTGACAGTACGTGCGACAGGCGGAAGTTCTGCTGTTTTTCGACGACTGGCTAAGTACAATTGGATTGGCATTTACTTCAAGCTCGCAAACTTGATTTAAAGAACTGTTACCACCACCCGCGCAAAGGATGTTTTTTTTAAATTTTATTACTACTTGAATATTGTTTACTGTTACATTCTAGTGATACTGAAGAGAAGTTTAGACTTCGTAAACAACAAAAGCTTACAATTTACTCAACAAAAAATGAACAGTTAATTGAATAAAATTAAATAACATTATTAAAAACAGGAGAATTATATCAAGACCAAATAATTTTCGACCAAAATCATAAGATTATGCATGACATTTTACAATCACTTTGTGCCGTTAATAAACTGAATTGCATTTTACGCTGGAAGGCATCCTTCCTTGAACTCACTTTAGATCGTTTGTTGTTCAACACGTTGAGCCTAAATTCATTGTGAATTTATAATCTGAAGTTTTGTTAAGATATGTCAAACGATCTTAACTATCCTTAACCATCATGTCATACATTCGGTTGACCAAAATTTAAGACTGTATATATGTATAAGTTTAATCAAGGTAGCGTTCTTGATATAAACACTTGACCCATTATGAACATACATTTGTCAGTATAAACTAATTATTTATAGTGTAGAACAGTAAAATCATCTAGTTAACCAGTTTTGTCCTTATTTGGAACTCATCACGTACTGTCCTGAATTAACCGCGGACAGGGTTCGAACCGAAGCACGTCAGCCAACACAATTGACGTTCTATTTCTAGAGGTTACGGAGATAATACATCTAGGAGTGAACGGATGGTAATGGTCGGCTAGCGAATTTCGCTCTTGATTAATGCCTCTTGAAGCTCAAACAGTTTTATTGTGCTGTAACGCTTTAACTGATATAAACGGGATCTGGATTTTTAGTTATCTTCAACTGCCTTTCGCAAGTTACACAAACCGTCTTAGAATCGCTACCGATTTAAAAACTTCGTAAGTCTATGTATTTGCTTTTTTGGTTTAGACCATTGTCGGTTGAGCTTCAGGAGGTAGTAATCAGGAGCGAAATTTGCTAGCCGACCATTTCCATCCAGCATCTCTTATATGTATCGTCCCCGTCACCTCTAGCAATGGAACGTCAATTGTGTTGTCTCGGGCACTATTCCATCCTGCTTACTGTACAATCCAGACAAATTCGGTTGATACCACAGGAAACGTAGTAATTTCATGTTCTGAAATTTATTCATGAAATGGTTCACGTGATTATGCCACATCGTAAAATCAGTAACCAAGTGACAATAAGATATGATAAGCTCGGCAGGAATCAAGGGGTAAACATACTTCAAAGGAGGTCTTTTTATCTCTGCTTACTACTAAAGGCTCCTCCAGAGGCAACCACAAAAAATTTAGACTTAGCTCTATTCTTCGTGATATTTTACCACGAACTTGATGCCTCTTAGATATGTCGTTTACTTATAATAAAATTATAAAAGATTGACCAAACTTGATTTCTTTAGAAGCATAATGTTCGTACATATCTAACTGGTATGTTGGCTAGTGTAACCCAATTTGTTATAAAACGACAATAATATGAATACATCGGCTTCCTATGTTAATAAATCCTACAAGAATTATAAATTTACTTCCTTTTCATCTATAATGTGGATGAAAAACTTTATCTATATGTATTAATATGTGTACCAGCGTAAATACTCCTTTATTATTTCAGCAAGTCTCATGCATGTGTGGGCCTAATTGGCTTTCATTCCAGCAATTTCAAAGTGTAGTGCGTGTAGAAGAGAGACCGATGCAAGATAGCTACTTATGCAATTTTTAGAAGTTTACCTACATATGAGGATAAAAGAGCCCACTGAACCACCTCTTTTGGGGACTAAAAGTGCGCAGGAGTCGCCCAAGTAGCAGATTTACGAAATAGATCGTAAGCGCTAAGGAGTTCAAACAACATAATTGACATTGGCAAAAAATACAACCAAAACAGCATTAGTGAGGAAAAACCCCACATATGACTATAAGAATTTATACGCGTATACAAATCTTGCCTGTATTAGGAGCGTTATCATTTCGTGTAGCCAGCCAGGATCCATTTGGCGAAAACAATGCCTGCCCAACTCCTATTGGAAGTGGAAAACCACTATCCGATGATGTCAGCTGTTTTGACTTGAATTCCGAATTTATTGAGGATTTGGACGTCCAGTCAGTAAGACGAATTGGCGTTGATTGAACAACATAGCTGCTAGGACCAATTCCATTTCCAATCATAGTAACAGCTTCAGAAAGTTGATAATCATCATTTACTCGAGATACACTATTTTCAACCTGTAAAGCAACAGATTTGGTACAAGAATAAGGATGTTGTGCAGTCAAATGTTAAGCGAAAATCTGGTCATTGCTAAGCCTAACACGTTTTTGGTACATATATTAAAATTTTCTTGATTAAAATACTTTTGACACTTTAAAAGATGTATTATTTTGGTTCTCAGTGCTGTCCTTTTCGTTTCGGATTTGACCGCATTTTTCTTGTGCGGGACAATTGTTAGCACTCATAGGTCGGCAAAATCTTGAACCTTTTATCTTTTCAGATGATGTAATCTTTGGCCTCAGTTGATGGGTTCTCACTTGTCCCTTCTCCTTTAAGCCTTCAGTTAGCTGATTGTCTGAAGCGCTTTAGGATCAAGATCCGCCATTGATCTTTTACAAATATTTCGAGACGTTATTTCCAGTCTCATCTTCAGTGTTGACACAATACGCACAGGAGTAAAACACAACTTGTGGCAAATGTGGTATCCTCATTCAAGACAGATATATTTATATATATTTTAATTGTCTTCATAATATCCGGTCTTCATACCTAGTCTCTAATACTCAAATGTATACAAAAACTTATCCCTGTCCCCCTCCGCGCACATATCTACCTATAAACATGTGTATTTTATATCTGGGTATGAACGTGAGCAAATTTGCTTCGGAGTCTGTCGACTCTATTGACTACACCATCTAAACCGCATACTTAAGGTAACTCTGAATCATATACAAACTTATGCATTTCATTAGACTCTTAAGGCATAAATTTCTAACTAACCACCCAATATCTGTCATTATACAACAAATACCATTTCATTTGTGCTATTTACTTTGCTTTGAAATTTAATGACAGGATTTTGATGTTTGGTATATTATAAGCAAAAACTCAATGTTGCATCAGGTAGAAAACTATATTAATGCAGTTAACTAGTTTCTTCCTCATTGGGAAATATTCAAGTATTCTCCGTAACTTTCCGCGACCGGGATACGTAACTGACCACATATTCTTCGGTATCACTAATTTTATACACTGCGCCAAGATGGATGTAACAGGCATAATTGATGAATTTCTATTTTAACCTTACGAAATATGGAATTTAATCTGGCAATATATAAATTAATAAAAACTCCTGTCATTTGTATTAAAATCATTTCAATCTCCCAAAAGTGGTACGGTGTCTGTTGTACAATGACAGATCGAGAGCGGTTTGTTAAAACTCCATCTCTTAGAATTTCTAAATAGTGTTCACCTGAAGAAAAGGTTAACCAGAAAATATGAGTTGGTATATGCTTTCAGATTCAATGCAGTATGCTGCATTGGTAGCGCAATGGATAGAGTCATATACTTCGAAGCAAATGTGTCCAGATTTGTATCCCGTCTGAAGAAAAATCTGGAGATTGCTTGAAGTGTGACCAATAATGACGGAACCGGTCTACTGCATGAAACGATATTGAGTTTAAACTGAAAAAAATTATATATATACAAATATATCCTATTATTAGACATAAATTCAATAAATGAATATATACACATATATATATATATATATATATATATATGCTCTATGATATTATGTGTGTGTGTGTGTGTGAGTGTGTGTGTGTGTTTGTGTTTTTCTTTATTTACTGATAATTTCCATTGCATTTTTATATTATGAAATACATTTTTTGCGGTAACTAAAAAATGTAGAGAATTTTAATTATATATAAATCTCTTGTTCAAAACTATGTTATGTGAGATTGTTCATCAGTCGTGTTATATCCAATTGAAAACAACACAGTGTTTGTAGAATGCACAATAGACGTTTTGTCAAATTGTCCATATTTCGTCGCGGTTAATGATGATAAAGATGTTGTTTTCACAACTGCTTCTATCTAAATTTTTAGCCAACCACGTTAAGTGGTTGTAGATTCTCATCCAAAGGACGGTCAGGTTTGGCTGGAAACTAAATTACTATTATTGCTGTTGGTAATTACTAGCCAGTCGAATACAATATCATGTTGCGTGAACATGTCAATAATAAGAAAGGATGCTTTCCGATTGATAGAAGGACCAAGTATAAGTACTTTCTCTTTTACGACCTTGATTAATGCGAAACAGGGAAACTTGGCAAATTTGCATTTTGCCACTGTTTTGAAAATATGATTCGAAATCGCTGATTTTCCTTACGGCGCTATGAATTTTTAGTAAATATACTGAAATCTATATTTAATTATATATATATAGATATATATATATATCTCTATATCAACAATTTGAGCATTCGTGCTGTGATATTTTACACACATTTTTTGTTTCGATCTGATTTCATAGGGAGTTGAGTTTACAATTTAAATTAAAAGAATTAAATAATGCTTATATATATTTAAATGTTGATTTATATTGCTCGCTGCTGTATTTCATGATTTTTTTCTTTCGCTCTTTTCTTGCACGGCACAATTGATAGTATTCGTAGGTTGGTAAAATCTTGAATCATTAACATTAAAATTTAAATATATCTATCTTGAATGAGGATACCACATTTGCCACAATTTGTTATTTTTCTGTGAGCATGGAGTCATCCGTGAATAAGGGACTCGAAATAAATTCCCGAAAATTCGGGGAAAAATCGGAAAATCTGGTTCCAACGTCATTTTCAGACCAGCAGCTGATGGAAGGCTTCAAAAGAAAGGGACAAGTGAGAACCCATCAATCAAGGCCACAAGAAACGGTGCACATGGAAATGCTTATATGTTGTTATATATACAAATGTATATGGTTTGGACACTGATATTTAAATGAAAAATTAAATTTATTTTGGATATAAGTATAAATTTGTATTTGGTTAGTATACCATTCGTTAGTGTAGGCTCCGTAAACGACTTTGTACAAACGATAGAATAATGTTATATTCTTTCAACAGTTTTACCTAATTCTCTCTCTCTACAACCTATTTCACTTAGAATGAGATTAGATAAAGCCGAATTTGAGGATTACTGCAATATAATGAAAATATATATTTTGTTGATCCTCCTACTCGTCTGAAAAAGTAATTAAAAAATCAATACATCACGTATTGGCGTGTATATCAATACATTTGGTTAGTTTATACCTTTTCCATAAATGTCACTTTAGATTAGAGTACACATATGTGTGTATAGGTTGTTACGTGCATTGGTGGTGATGTGGGTATTTCGCGTATACATGTGAATATAAGAGAATCGGTATTAAGATCGGATATTAGGACAGACAAAAATACTGTAGTAAGTAAAGTATATATTGAATGGGGACAGCACATTTGCCACAAGATTTTTGTTCCTTTGAGTATGGTGTCATCCCCGAAGATGTGACCGAAACTTTGGAAAAAATTGGGAAAATCTGTCTCCAAAGTCACTTTTGGATAAGCGGTTGATGGACGGCTTCAGAGTGACGGGACCAGTGAGAACACATCAATCAATGCCAAACACAATCTGTGCAACTGGAAATGTAAAGGAATGAAAATTTTTACCGACCTACGAAATATGCGGAATTAAATTAAAGGAATTAAAGTCCGTTTTTGTCAAATTTTTAATTAATAATATTGCTAAAGAAATTTTTTCTCCTAAAAATTAGCAGTGATTTTTTGTTGAATTAACTACACTGAGAGTAATGAATGTGTTAAATTACATGCATTTATTTACTTAAGTGGGCGTTGCAAAATAATTGATGTTGTCTGCAGGTATAAAACCGCCAGAACTATGAAATCTATATTTTTTATGTATCTCACATCCTGAGTAATCGATATAGGCGTACATGCTTCCGGAAATTTGAAAATAAGCAGATGTGAATTTAAATTACAATTTTATATATGCATCTTTTAATACTACAACAACTAATATTACTAATACTGCTAATATTACTACTACTACTAATACTAATACTACTACTAATAATAATAATAATAATAATACTACTACTTCTTCCATTAATGATACTATTATTACTAATACCACTACTGCTACGACTACTAAAACTACTACTAATTCTATAACTACTATTGCTGCTGCCCTTGCTCTACTAAGGCTACTACTACTACTACTATTTTTTTAAATTATTATTATTATTATTATTAATACGTATATTACTACTACTACTGCTGCACTTACTCTATTACAATTAATAATACTACTGATGGTACTGCAGCTGTTGCCCTTACTCTACAACTACTATTACTACTATAACTACTTACACCACTACTACTTATAATAGACATAATTTAACGAGCATTATACACTGATGCTTTACTGCCTAAAGCAATGTAGTTCATGGATTTGTGTTGGCTACAAAGAAGCATTAATGCTCCTATTCCCAGTGAGAGATTTAGATTGTTTAATCTCCCTATTGGCCTACTTGGTTTGAGGATTAACAGCGCTAAAGCTCCACCAAGGTGTATTAAATGCATACAAACAAGCACAACAACTATAAGGTATAATCTCTATTGTTAAGTGATGGTCTGTATTCAATGTTTAAGTGTCAACAATATATGGGGGCGGTTTAATTGTGACGAATTAATCGCCCATGTTATGTATTTCCCAACATGTAGCCGAACTAGATAATTAAGTAAATGTTTAAAACCTTTTCTTTATACGTAGTCATAACGCCTGCATTACCTTGCCGTTACATATTCCGAAAGTCCTAGTTTGTATCTTATTTAGAATTGCGAAAATGCTGGCCAAGTAATTCAATCTTGCGTTGTCTAGAAGTAAACTAGAAAACGTTTTATCGACAAACAAAAATAAAAGGCAACATAAATTGGAAAAGAATGATAGAAAAATATCCTTCGTGATAAATTGAGAAACTAGGATGAAATGAATAATGGTTACGAGGGCGGGGATAACAATTATTTAAATTCTTATGGAATGGGAGCTCTAATGAATTCAAATTACCCTTTCCATGTACGAAAATAAAAATAAATTTTATTAAAGTTTCTGGAATTATTTACAGATTAAAAATATCTTTATATAATTATACATATTATATATATATATATATATATATATATATATATATACTGAAGTGCACAATGAAACAGAAAATGTAAAACGTGGGAAGAGTGTGAATTTTGGGGAAAACCAACAAATTTCATGCATCATCTCCAGTTCTAGCTCAATGCCCATTTATACTTTTTCTTCTGGCACATATCCGGCTGTGGTTTGTTTATTCGTAAGGATACGTATATGGCCAATTCATGTATTTTATTGCATTTAGTAATTTAGTAAAATGCTACGTCTGGAGAACATACGTGTGAAGAATCAACAATATGTTGTGCAAAATCAGACATGTACTCGCCATTTGATTTGAAGCAAGCTTTTAAGTAGTAATCTTCTTTCATTCATTTACTAGCTGTCTGGTCGTTGAGCCTACATAAGTTGATCGAAAAATTGCGCTTTTATGTTGATAAATAATATTTGAGGTCAACATTAACGACTGTATCTCTTTAATTGTTGGTCAAGGCAAGCGTGTTGCCTTACATCACACTTTTAATAAGCTGCATTAAATTTTCGTGTTAATGCCGATTCAACAATATTCTGTTCTGTGCAGGACTCAGCAGTCACACTTAAATGGGATTTTCGGATAAGTAGCTTTTATTTCTGGTCCTATATAACTATAGTTCTTTTGACGTGCTCATTTAGTAATTGACTAGGGCAGCCATTAGGCATTAGGTAGTTTGTTGCTTTATTATATTCGTCACCTATTGCATATGAACTGACCCATCTGTCAATACTTGAAAAAAAAAACCAAAATTTTGATAATTTATATTAAAAAAGCAAAAAACTGTTTTAACACAAATAATGTGCAGACCAGGTTGGTTTATGGTAAATTGTTCTTATACAAGCAGAAGAAGCATGTTCAGGCATTGAGCTTGAACTGGATGTGACGCACGCAAATGATTGCTTTCCGGTTTTTTAAACACCCTATGTTTACATATTTCTATCTTGTTTGTCCTTCCAATTAATATATAAGGATAAGTTCATTAGAAGATACTTGAGGAGGTAATGAGAAAGAAGCGTTTCTTGTATCTGATAAAAATTTCTTTTTGTTTTGGCACATAGGAAGGGTACAATGAATTTGTTCTATTTAATTTACCAGTAGCATCTTTCTTTAGTAGTACACGTAACAAAGGCAGTTAATCATCTTTCTCATGCTTTTTATAATAAATTTAAAGCAGTGTTCTTGATTGCGACCTATTTCTAACGACAAGGAGAATATCACTAATATACCGTATGTATTGTGCCCTCATACTTATGTCACTCCTTAACGATGTGTTCCCTAGATGGCTAAGGAGATAGAGGCTCCCCATTGCCATAACTTCAACATGTTCTGGATGATGCCATCAAAGCAAAAATATACACCTTTTGTGCATAGAAAATAAGCTTGCGTAGAGTATGAACTGGTTGCGAACTTGCTATGATCGCCAATCTCATTATAGACATAAATTTGCCAGTAAAATTTAAACAGTTAATGATGTAGAAAATGCAAGGCATCTAGTAGACTGGTTTCCCCTTTATTGTGCACACTTCAGGTTTGAGCCGCGTCGGTGGCAAACTCGGGACAGTACGTCAGGGTGCCTACTAAGGACAAAACCGATCTAGGGGATTAATTTCCTTTTCTGCGTTATTTAATGCGTAGTTTATATTGAAAAATGCATGTATACTATTGGGTTGGGGTTTGTATCTAACCTCGCCCTTGATTTAAATAGTTGCCGAATTATGTGTACGGAATGCTGATCTAAGTAGATCCAATTAGCAACAAATTCATTCCTAAATCCCAAAACATTCTTTGGATTTTTGACACCACGACTTTCTTTATTCAGTACTCTTTTGTTATTGAATAAAAGAAAAGACAGAAAAACAAAACTTAAAGAACCCCATCGACAGTGTATTAGGCCATATTACCAGATGACACGAAAAGTCATTGCTTATTTCAAATCAGAGACAAATTTTGAAATTTTCCCATTTAACGCGCTAATTATTTGAGTATTGATGAATGTTCAATGAAAAGGATAATTTTTGCCATTGCACGCAATTTAAAGTCAGAATTCGGTATATGCAATAAATGTTGCATATGTCAATTGCAACATTAACAATAAAAACAACAGAAATGCAAACAGCCAAAATACTATCAACCTAGACAACAACATCAATATCGTCATTAGCATTAACATAAATGAAATTCATCGACGTTGAAAAAGATATGCTCTACCTTCAAGTTGCCGTTAGGGAATAATATTTAAGATTTCGATAATAATACGTTTTGCCACTCAGATCGGAAAAAACACCATCAGCCTGTGGCGTCTAGATGATGGGGGCTGGCGACTATGTTAGCCCTTCGTTTTGTCCTTGAAACTCAACTACCCACGGGCAGACCAGGCGCTTGAATTAAGATTGCTTAGGCTAGTGTATACAAATCAATTTGTGCACGTATCTCTAGCGTTTTTCCCACCTAAAGAACAAAACTTTAACCGATACTACAAAAACATTCGTTCTTGAAATTGATTAAATACTAGGCATAAACGAGTGTTCAATTTTACGAAATGCAAGGATGCATTATGATCTTTATTAATATTGACGCCGTGCTATATTAAACTTTCGCATGTGTCGTCGAATCTTGAAAACTTAGTACTATCTTTTCCGGCTGAGGCTTTAAATTTAATCTGGCTTGTTCACTAAGCTCAAGCTTTACTGCATTGTTAGCTTGTAAACTGTTGGTTTACGCATTTTTATTGTTAGAGCGTTCCCGAATTCAATTTTATATATTTTTTCCTGATATATTTTGACCCTTTAAGTTGTATTTGACGGCTAGCTTACACATGCCATAGAACACCACATTAATCATTGATCGTTACGACTAGAGCATGTCATGTCTATGATGAGGCCAGCTAATCATAAACCAGAGTATATCCCGGTTTCAATAGGCAAAAATAGCATAGATTTGATTCTCAAAAGGCAAAATAATAAACAATTATTCAATTCAAATACCTTGGTTGTGCTGTACGTATATTCTACTCTCTTCGCTATCCAATTTGTACATCGAACTTTAATTTCTATTTATATCCTCATTTCTACCTGTGCATGAGCCGAAATATTGGCCAAATAGACGTAGCTAATAGATGTTGCACCAAAATTTAATTAGTTACCAAGATGAGATCTGGTGATAAAACTTGAAAAATGCTTGATTCTTAAAACAACATATTTTACCTCTGAAAATATTTCATAGCGAAATATAGGCTGTGCCCAGCAGAAAAAAAAATTTTGTATACTATAGGGATTAAAATAACTCCGTGTCTATTGCTGGGACTTTGCGAATTTGAGTGCAAAAACGTTCCCGAAAATTTGTTTGATTCTGAATTACCCAAATGCGTTTGTGGACCTTCTGAAAGGCCATGTTGATCCACCACTTTGCTTCGTACACTCATGATCCGATACGACCGCAGGAATGTTGGACATATAAAACTAAAAAAATAATTGATCATTTGTGTTCTCCGAAGTTGAATATATTTTTTCAATATTTATATAAAAGTTGACGAAATTCCCTTTGATGCAAAGCAAATTCTAAGTATGCCTGCAAATCCTTGACTGAAGATCACTACCCGTAAAATTTCCAACAATGAAACGTCAGTATCTGATGTAAATTTTATAAATCTATCTTTTAATTAAAAAACTGAAATCATTAAATTTAAAATGAATTTACTTTGGTGTTGTTTTCCAACTTAAATTGAAGAATTCATCAATTTTCTTAACATTTCCTGAATTATTTCAATCGAATTTCAAGCATTATAAAATTTGCAGTATTATTATGATGTTCAAAGTTAAAATAAAATTTTGTCAAATACAGAAAATTTTAATTTTTACTTTTTCCATAAGTGTCTTCAATTGAAGCGATTTCTAATTTTTCCGAATGGCAAAACCAACAGAAACCTGAGATGGGATGATTTGCGAAATAGGGCAAAGTAAATACTATGTAAATATAACTGCTATTTTAATATTTTACAAAAACTTATTTTTAAATAAATTAAAGAAGTATTTAAAACGTGAAGTTTTCGGTAATCTAAATTCAAATGATACTGAGAAAGGTGTGCTAAATCTATCAATGATAGGTAATGATTTTATAAAAATAAATTTAAAAAAGGCACGCTCCAAATTTCTAATTCATCGATCAGAATAGTACATTGATTGATTTTTTTATTTCAACTAACAGTTGAATGAGAAAAAATTGTTTTTCCGTTAGAATTAAACAATCATTTATTGCGGGGTGGTAGTAACAATTCTTTAAATCAAGTTTAAATGCTTGAAGTAAACACCAATTCAATTGTATTTAACCAGTCGTCGAACAACATAGCAAAGCTACCGTCAGTCACACGTACTAACGAGTTTCGACCTCCCATGATCATCATCAGAGCACGACGGCAAACAGACTAGCGAGGATCAAACCGCAATCTATAAATGTGTAAGGCCAAAATTAGATTAGTCTCGTATACATAGTACTTGTTTGGAGATTTCGGATGCACAATATCTTTGTTGTCACGGATATTAAAATTATGCAACGTTCGCCGTTATAAAACTGGTTAAATTAAATTTATTTGATCAGTCCTTACAGCTAAAATCGTTTATACGCACAGTGGAGCATACAAATTTTCGAAGCATCATTTGCTTGCCGAAATGCAGATATGATAATTGTAGCACGCGATAACTGAAAATGCGTTGTAAAAATGGAATAGTAAGTCTCCATACAAAAGATTCAAGTTGCCAATATTAATGAAAAAAATTAATTTGTTCTTGAGTTACATCAGAATAAATAAATAAAATTGAACGGATGGTAATGAATAAAATTAAATTATTTTTTACGTTGGTCTAATGTGTAAGGTCGTTTCACAGAAGCTAGGACTAGTATGATCACCAACACCAACGTTCCACGGCCCACCAAAATCACAAAAAATATGTTTTCCTATGAAGTCAATATTATCAATCGGCAAATATGTTTTCCATGCATTAGCTAAATGGATGTTCTGCATAGTTAAACTGTTGCGCAAATTACTAGGAAATCATTCAGTTTCAGAATAATGTTAGTTTGCAAAAAGTAACCGAGATACAGTTGCTGAATATAAGATAAGTGATTCATTTCATGTGATGTGCTTGCTTTATAATGTTCCAATTGAGTAAACTATTTCTATTTTGTTCAGATAGCAGACCAAAATGTAACACCATCCTTGATTCATTGATCATACTCATACACTTTATTGAATCAATTATTAATAGAAAAATTCAAAAGAATCAGTCGAGTTTAGAACCAGATAGTAATACAATCTAATTTATGAATAGGTTTATGGCCGTCCTGACAATAGAGAAAGTTGAAGCAGCTTCAACACGTACGCTTATTGCCGCTAAATTACATATGTTACATAAATTAGCGCAATTTTTGCTATCAGCAATTAAAATAGAGCTGTTACGTAATCAATAAAACGGCTTTAATTATCGATCAACTTCCGAAGGTCGATCGAATAGACAGTTAATATCTATAGCAAACATCGCAATTAGAACATATAGTCAAAATTAAATGTGCAAAAATGCGTAGCATACTACTTAATCCTTGCTTGCATAGTCACCATGTTTTTTCGTTAAAATGCTTACTCAATGCAGTAACAGAAACTGGTTAGCAACTTCTGAAGCTCTGTGGAAAGAAAATTGCAAAACTAATTTCTTCAAGCACAAAAAAGCCTGCCTAGAACTTTAACCTGAAATGGAGATTATGCAAATAAATATTTGGTTAATATCATGTTTTATACACATTTTTCTGCTTCAGCTTACTTTAGGAGAATAAGAAAAAATTGTTTATTGTATCTGGCATAGATTCTTTTAGGTTACACGTGGAAATGTTACTTTGAAATCCCGAATAAAATAAAATTTGGTAATGAATTCCTCATTACAAATGTGTAAATAATGATATAATTCTATATAAATTCGAATGGTCTTGAGCTCCGAAATTTTTCTTTTTAGTTTTAAGTTTTATACAAAAAATGTGTTTGATTTTTAATTAAAGTGAAATGTTTTTATATTGTAAAAGTATTTTATATGTCCATTACCACACACGTATCTGTTAGTAAGGCAAATGTTCCTCATTTGATGAATAATTGCATGAATGTATTAGTGTTTGGAGCTTGCATAGAAGAAAACGCTTCCAAAGCAGCAGAATACCAGCTTCTCATAATCACATATGAAATCCAATTAATTTCTACGTGTGTTATACAGCAACAGTTGATCAAGTGATGCGTAACACCGAAGCAGTTGGGACAATTGTGAACTACGTACCGTACAGATAAAACTTTGAACCGTACTTGAATAATTTTGTTGCTTGCATATGCCATGTATATATATCATATATATACAATCACGAACTTGCTGGTGTATTCGTAGTTAGTAGTCAAATCAACGGTAGCAAACAGTTTGCGTAATTGGTTGTAAAATACTTTCGTACCATTTATACAAGATTCAGTAAAGATCGCGTTGGAATTCTTGTCTTTTCGTGATAAGTTGATTTCAAAGTGAATCTTTATGCCATAAATTACCGTATCTTGTCGACTTCTCTCACATTAATCGGTTACTACTATTATTATTAAATGTAAAACATACGCAAAACAATAATTTTGGAATAATGAACTTACTCATAAACCTTTTACATCTGTCATGAATACTATGCAATTTTTATTAAATGAACATTAGCAAGCAGAATGATGCCGTCAAGATGCCAAAACTATTCTAGTCAGCCGTCAATAAATCAAAGTTACAGCAATACCAATAGCAGACAAATCAAAAACAATTACCAAACAAGAAGTTGCCATAGAAATCCAGAACATTCACGGCTGCTTCCTACTCCTCCGCTTCTGGTAACTGATTATCAAAATCGGCTTAACGAAAATCTATCAAATTTGCGTCAATATTCACACCTAGGTGGAAAAGGAGACTGTCATGACATCTCAGCGATTCGCCGAACTCACTTACAGCGGAGCTACTCCAATGAGGTTACTAGTGGACCTGAAGAATTATTTCCGTCAACCAGTGAACCATTAACAACACCTAAAAGAACCCTACCAAAATGTCAAGTAAGCAATGAAAACGTAAACTTTGGTATTTAATGATTCTGAAAAGATATGGGTGGCGCAATTTGAAGTATTCCAGTTTCAAGTTCATTTATTCATTGTTTCAATCGCTTTGAATAATTTGACACACGCATATGATGAAATATCAATGGCTGCAGAGTTTTTTCATCGTGTTAATTTGTGAACAAAGATACTCGATTTTCCTTGTCCATGCCTGAGATGAAAATCGCGAACACCCAAGGACTTTTATGAGATTTCTAATTGCTATTTATAAATGACACAAATCAGTTTTATTATTGATATTTGTTTTCATAAAGGACACACCAATGTGTGCATACTAAAGCAATGGTTATGAAAATCACCAGTTTGTCTGATAGTAGGTGTTTTAACTTTAAATACGGCAACACTAGTAACTAAACTGAAACAAAATCAATTTTATAGAAATTATTAGATAAAACAAGTATCGTGAATAGTGGCGGAATTTAACTCGCTGATCTCTCGCGGACGATTGGACTAAAAAAATATTATTCAAAAATTCCACAAGAAAATATCATTTTTTACATTTAAACGCACTTAAGTCGAAATTTATTATCACTCAAAAAATTACGATATTATAATAACCTTTAGTATTTTCATTAATCACATTGTTTCTTTCATCAGTTTTGTGTGGAAATAGGCACTAAAAGAGAAACTGCATAGAGTAGGCTGCGAAATGTCATCATTTAAGTCGTTTGTAGTCTGCATCTCAATTAGACAGATTAAAGTCTAACCAATTGTATTCAACTAAAAATAAATTTATTGGTATTCACGACATTCAACATTCTTGCCACACTTAATAGAATAAAAATTGATTTTGAACATAATCAAATTCAGTCATTTTGTTCAATTAATATATCTACCTTCTTTTAGTTTATTATTTTTGGCAAATATTTTTTAATACCCTTATAGACAGCCTATTGATGTCCAACTAGAATTTAAATTTTACTTGTCAATTTACAGAAACTAGTCAAGACAAATATCGGCATGCCACGCAGTCGTCGTCCCCACACAAGTACCAATCATCGTGATGATGAGCACGGCGTAAATGAATTGGTAATGCCTTCCAGAAGAATTGCGCACAACGCCTTGAATAGGTGTTCGCCAGCAGCGCTCGCCACTTTTGACGGATCTGCATCCATCTCCAGCAGAAGACGTCATGGTGGTGCGGATCGCCAGACATTTCACAATAATGAAATCGAGGCTGAAGGCAATTCCTCGTCTTCGCCACCTGGTCTAAGGCGAACGCGTACTGTGATTCACAGAAATGTGAAAAAGTGAATTGCTTTAAATTTACGTCGAAACCGAAACAAATAACCGGAAATAACTGTTGCTGTGTTGCCGCTAACCATAGAACTGCTCTCGCTACAGAACAAAAAACATCCACTGCATTAGTAAGAGAAACTGAAAACAGCTATTTGACACTGTGTACAGAAATGGGTTTTATTTAAGAAAAAGATTGCAAATCTGATGAACGAGATTTTCTAAACAAATAACTGTGTTTTATTAACACGAATTTTCATGTAGATAAAACTTTCAGATATTGTGCCTTTCGAGGAAGTTGCATTTTTTGAGAAACGCCGCCTTGATTATTAAATGAAGATTAGTCAAATGATGATTAATAGTATTTTCAAGGTTCTGCATACTTACGCTTTAATTCAAAGCTTATCATTTTGTCATGAGTTAAAATATGACTTGCACATGAAAGCTTGCGTCTCATATCTTAAGAAAGCGTTATCAAATTATTAATTGCACTTCTAATTTAAAAATTAAATGTTAACACAATAACTAGAGTCTGCACAAAGCAAATCTAGGAGGATAAAATGAGTGATGGACGAAATGAGATATTATGCCAAAAATATGGAGCATTAACAAAAGGATGCAAAAACTGCTCAGTCTTGACAGAGCATCGATTTTATTCGATCTCCTTGCTAACAGTTTTCCTGCCGCATTGTGTCAAAAAT
Organism: Eudiplozoon nipponicum; assembly: GCA_029291075.1. Lineage (NCBI taxonomy): Eukaryota > Metazoa > Platyhelminthes > Monogenea > Mazocraeidea > Diplozoidae > Eudiplozoon > Eudiplozoon nipponicum. Next base: position 26,987 of record JAQBSW010005128.1, on the reverse strand, counting down.
TTACAACTTTCTCAGCTTTAACTGGATAAAGAAATGATTGCAAACTGTCACAAAAATAGCTTCATTTTTTAATTGCTATTCAGGATGCTCAGTTCGAATTGCAAACTGAATCGCTCAGAAAGCCTAGAGTAAGAAATACAGGCTTGCGTTAAAGAAAAATTTGTTTGAAATGCCTTTGTCATTTATTTTGAGTTGGTTTAGTTACTCAGAGCTTCAAAATAAATCTCTCTGCCTTACGTGTCTCATTTCGTAGTATGTGTAAATAAAATTATATAAACTCTAATATACATACATTTATATATATATATATATATATATATATATATATATGCGATGTATGTATGTGCAATTATGCTTTTACACAAAAATATGTGTCTTTGTCGGTTTGCATTGTAAACTTTTCGCATTTGAAACAATGCCTTTAAAAATCGATATATTTAATTTCAATATTTATATAATTATTGAGGAGAAAAACGTTGTTTTATAATTTTTATGTTATACTGATTATATATAATGTAATCAATTTGGTTGATTTTTATGACTTGAAGCATATGCTAAAATTAACAGAAACAAAATGCATAATTTTATGTAAACATACGCTACGTCCTTAGTGGTGTCTCATCGGTAGCAACCAGTACCACGCCCCATAATAATTATATATGACGTAAAGTTGGATGTTAAAAGTCCCCATACAATTGTTTATCAAATTAGGAATGGAGATAACTTTATAGATAGTATTCTGCAAAGAGACTTTAAAGCCAAATCACTATATATAATATATGCAGAACAGAAACAGTGTACCAACTTAACGGATTTGGCGATAGGCTATATGTTAATAAAATAGAGAATAGAAAACCGACACTTAATACAGGCTACTTCAGAAAAAACTTTATAATCTGGTATCCATCAACAGCAGTCGTCATATTTTGTGGTAATTATGACATTATATAACGAGGTGTACATAATTTTCATATATTATTTGTTGTGAAAATTGTCGTAAATGCAAATAGTGGTTGATTCGTCTTTCCGTTTATCGTATAAATTTGGCTGGGTAATGTCTGTTCTGATGAAAATAATAATGTACCTTTAGATTTGCAGAGGCTATTCAACGCTAATTTGCATGTTTCCATGCCGAAATTGTTTTATTCTAAAAGATTTTTATATGTCTGTGACTGAATCAATATTTCAGAATACTTTAAGTCAGTTACATTGGTTGACTGTCTGTTTATATGATTATTGCGCGGAAATTTCCGTTCAATTTTCGCTATTTTTATATTCAAGATTATTTTGGACTAACTTGTTACTTGATTAGAAATAGCTAATGAATTATTTAATATATATTCGGGTTCTAAATTTAGGAAATATAGCAATTTGATAGATAAACAATATTCGATTTCACGCGTTCTGATAGAAATTACCTTAAAAAGATTTGCGTCTTTGATATAAACAACAACTTACTGTAAACAAATTTTCAAGTATAAACTTAGCATTATAAAGGATATCAAAGGCAATTCGTCCAGTAGTCCTGTTTCGACCTACGGTACAATGGCGCTGTGTGTAGAGTTACGGACTACGAAGTAAACGTGCTCCAGTTTGAGCCCCAGCCGCGCCAAAAATCGGGACAATAATTGAAAAGTTCCTAAAAAGGATGAAATCGGTCTACTAAACGGGTTTCCTTTGCTAACCTATATAATGCTTAGTTTATACTGACAAATATATATATATATATATATATATATATATATATATATATGGGATTGGTGTTTATGTCCAACCTCACAGCCTTGACTTAATCATAACCATTATATTTTTTTATTTAATGATGTAATAATTAACACGAGATTTGATGAACGATGACAATCAAGTTTTACTTTAACAGCAGGTGTCCAGATCTATTGTTTTCTTCAATTTGACTAAAATTTATTTCATCTTCCTAATTGGAGATTTAGTTCCTTATACATGTTTTATACGTCTTGCCAAAAGACCATATTTTGTTGACACTGATACATCCTTTTTGAAAATACATAAAGAAAATTGTTCGGTCCAAACTGGTCACAAAATGCTTGGACAACTTGTAATGGTATTATGGCGCAATGCTAACTTCTAGTGATAATTCACCAGTAAGCATTAGACGTATGTTTAGATTTTATTGCACCTTTAGCTCTTACTGACTTTGACATATGAGGCTGGCCCCATTTAAACTAACTTGTAACTATGTACAGAATTCCAAAACATAATTAAAAATATGTTGTTTCTACTCCACCAGTAATATATAGGAGAAACATTATGTTTATAATAAAATTTATATTTTATTCCGTAAAAGATGCCACGGCATTGCGACCGGTTGGATGCAATGGAATTGGCATTTATCCAAAAATAGTAAACTTGATATTACGAAAAGAAAATTTTAATATCCGACAGTTTTTAAAACTTCACGCCAAAATAAGTTGGGCATTTTACTGATTTAAAGGTAATATGAATACAGTAATTATTTATTCAAAATTTTTGCAGTTGAAGAGCGTGTGTATGTACATGTGAAATGAATTTCCTGGCTGGTACGGTTTAAAATAAAAGCAATAAAACAATAATTGACTGAATACACACCAATACCATGGTATTTAGTAAATCAAACAATGTAGAAAATCTTCTGTCAGTTACACGTACTGACGCTTTCGACCTTCCGTGATCGTCACCAGAGTACGATGGAAAATTAACTATCGAGGATCAAATCACTATTCATACATATGGAAGTCAAATTTAGATATGCGGCTCCCACATCAAGTAGTCTCGCTTACATTGAAATTGACTGGAGTTGTCGGTCGCCCAATTTCTATGCAATAAATTGTTAATTTATTGAGCAAAATAACGACTTAGTTACAAAGTGAGGCTGTTGCATTTCGGGAAACATAAGATCGTTTGGCAACAAAAACAGAGATTTAACTCCCTTTCAACCAGCAATCTGGTTTAAAAAAGAATAATGATGAAAGTCAGCGGTGATCTAAAGTGAAGCCCGTCGGCATCGGCAAACAAGCCACGATTGTTTACTTTATAAAATTTCAATACAGTACAACCTTCCAATGCGACCTGGTCTCTGTTACATAATCGCAGATTGTTGTGGGCAATTTCGGAAATTAGGTTAACAGAGTTACAATTTGGCTCCAACTGAAGAAAACGTTAACTCAAAATATAAGTTGTTATATAAATTAAAATTTTATGTATTATGCAAACAAATGGCGCGGTAAATAGTCTCACCGACTGAAGCAAATGTGCCCCGGCCAGAGTCCTTCCACGACAAAATTCTTTACATTATCTGATGAGTTTTCAGCAGGGGCGAAACTGACCTGCTGGATGAATTTACTTTTTACCTTATAAAATGCTTCTTTTATACTAACAAATATCTACATAATGGACTGGTGCTTATGTCAAGCTCGCAAAATTCATTGGAATAATTTTAATAGCCTACTCTGAAATCAATGATCCTTTGACTGTCCAAAATACTTCTGCTTGCCGAAAATTCTGTTTTAAAGCTTTTTTCATAGTGTGGATCTTAAAATAAGACAATCGATCATTGAATGGCCGAAACATTCTCGTCATGACAAAACAACCGATCCGAAAATATTAAAATAATTTTTTCAAAAATAAACGGACATCGGCGAATGAAAACGTTTTGTATTCCTGAAAATATATGATTATGTAGCAACTCAAGCAGAGTTTGAATCACCGTTCAATCGGCAAAATGGTTTTAAAGCCAATAATTTTGACAGATAACTTTGGTTTTATTAAAGCTTTTTGGCATTGGCCACCAATATCGAAATTGACCATAGATCGCGATAATGTTATAGCTTGATCGTAATGGATAATTTCTAAGCTGAACTGACCGATATCATATCATCTATTTCAAATTGTCACTAAGGGTGATACAACGGGTTAAACAATTAGGGGGTTTCAACGGAGTCCTCCCATTTACCGCAGGATTGACGAAGCACATATGTCGAACAAAAACATCTGAGGCCAGTTTGAACACACACTTCGATTGTACACTTTATTGCACAAACATCGTGTTACGTTCAAGCCAGCTGTTTCAATAACAAATACGTCAAATCATGAATTATCCAAATGGTAGGCTAATCTATTGAAGCCGGTGAGTATTCACTTTTCTAAGTGAAGTTTGAAAGATTCCATGGAATTCGTTGAAAAGCTAGGCAAGGGGGGCGATAAAAATCACTGGATGTGTTCTTTTTATACTGAGTCCTTATTTTCTAGTAACGCTTTAAATGAAACTATTGAGTTGGTATATCTTTACTCTCGCTAATGCTATACTGATTGAAGTGAATTTCGTAAGATTACTGTATTTGTTTTTTGAAATACAAAGTGCTCATCGATAGTTAAATACAGAGATAACAATTTTTTCTACAAAAGGGTTCGGATTTGGCTCCTTTCTTGGCCAATATTTTGTGTACGTTTGCGAAATAAAAGACTTTAATTTAATTATTAATGAAAATATATATTTGGTTTCAAATTATTTTAAGTTAATTAATAATTCCATATCTTTCAATACCTTACGGCTGAGTGAATAGGAAGATATAATTCTCAGCGGTAGACATGCATGATTTTAAAAAAATTAATCAAAATCTTTGTCATCATTAATTATTCTTAGTTTGCTACACAGTTATGTAACAAGTTTGTTGCCTTGAGATAAACAACTATGCAGAAAGAAATATGGTCTAAGAACGGGTCCTACTATGGCCCCTGCATTTTCGATATACTTATGTGAATATTGGGAAGAACTAACTTTTATTTATCAAGTAAAATGAAACTATAAAACACTGTGGTTGAGGATATATATATGTATATATATATATGGTCTTTAATCGCCGTGCTCATGTAGACGAACATCGTAATAAATTCATGAATGACATCAGAATGTGAGAATTACAAATGAAAATATTGAGGATGAAAATTGATTTGTTGCTCAAATAAAAAACGAGAGGCACTTTGTGTAGCTCAGTCTTCCATGAGATAACTTTTTGAGTGCAACATTATCGTTTTAACAGCTACTGATCATTTAAATGCAGAGGCTTAGTTAAAACTTCGTGTAAGACTACGTTGCGTTTTCGATCACCTGTCTGTTTGCAGACTGAATTCGAATTTGTGCAGAATACGCTTCTCTTTAACGTTTATCAAATACACTTTATTGCTAAGTATAACTTTAATGATAGAATAAATTGTGTTACGAAATTTTGCACTGTTGATAAGACACCGACATATACTCACATAAAACACAGTGACGAAGAGGCTGCGTTCAGTTTTGGTGTTTTTATATTTTATAGCTGACCTAGTTTTTATTACATCTATCACCAAACTTTCACTTCCTTGAGTGTAAGACACAATTCCAATGCCATTTACACCTACCGCAATCAATAATTGGAAATTCACCTGTAGACAATCACTGACAGGCAGACGCAATTGAAGAATGAATTCGCACATGTCTTAGCACATATTAACATGTTTGGTACAAAATTTGATTGTTGCGACACTAAATATGTTTTATCCTGTGGAAAATGCGACATGATAAAAAAGCGTTTTTTAACTTTAATTGAAGCTAGGTGTGTGAGTACGCTTATATATTTGGAGAATATTTAAATAAATTGACGTTTTCCCAGACAAATCTGTGCTTAGTTATGTTTACTTCTTGAACATTCTTGATTGTGTTCATTAAATTTGGGTTTTGTTATTTCCTTTTTAAATAAAATTAATCTGTGTTATATTTTTCGAATAAATTATTTGATGAGATTAAGCGAAATCTCCAGTGAAAATTTTAAACGTGTTTTAATCCTTATCAGAAGAGAAACATTTTGGGTATTTTATAGAATAAATGGCTACAAGCTTTGTCATTTACGAGTCGCATAATAGAAAAATCACGATCAGGTGTAAATATTGAAGCACTTCAAGATGTTTTCTAAAACTTGTTTAACTATGGAAAGTTATGCAACTGAACAATCATTTATTTTGCAATAGGTGATGAAAATTTAGCAAATAATAATTTCTGATAATCATTTTTATTTTAAATAAAAGGATAAAAACTGCTGAATGCTGTTCTATAATCGCCAGCATTAAGCGTAACTTGTAAAATATTTAACATTTAATAATTCTATTTTGTTCGAACACTGTAAATGTTTTATTGCAGAGTGTAATATATGAAAAAAAAATCCATTGTTTAATTATTACATATAAAACAACTTTATCTATTCAATTACGGAAAATTTTATATACAAGACATATTTGCGCGACAGGGAACTGATTAACTACCTGTACATTGTTTCAAAAATCAAGGTTCTTACGTCCATTGTCTTCATTTTTACCCTCGACATTCCGAGGTCTGGATCCGGAACACCTTCTGGGCTCATCGCTCTAAGAAATATTACAATTATTAATTCAAATGGTTAATTGCGTGTAAAAGGCTTCATTCATTCATACTGCTAGATCAATTAATTGTAACTAACTTTTCAATAGATAAGTGTGGGTAATATATGAACGTGTGTGCATGTATTGTCACGTGTTGGCGAACTAAGATGTGATATATATGTGCAGCACTATACCAGTACACAAAACTTTGGACTATTTCAAGCGTTTCCGGGATGATTATCCGGTTATATTATAAGGAAGTAAAATGACAATGAGACATGTTATGGATATAATGAACATATATATGTCTTCTAATTATTTTATATTAAGGAAGTAATTATATAATTAAATTAGAGGTGTTCCAAAAGAACAACAACAATCAGTTTCAATAGCAATTATAATTCGATCCTTAAAACTGGCAGATACAAAATAAAAAAATGAATTAAGTAGACGGTGCGAAATATTCAATGATAAGGGTTTCTAGAAGCAATTATAATTGAAGTCATAAGTAAAGTTAACTTTCATTGTAATTACGTGAAGACAGATAAAACAAAAGACGACCGAAGCTGCGTGGTAATACCTGATTACAAACTAAACAGGAAAATAAATTCGATACCTCGAAATAATATATACGCAAAGACCCTTACCCTAGACACCAATTTTCACATTAAAATGAAAATTTACAACGTTAGGCGCATCAGGAATGTATGAAAATGTAAGGACTGTAATCTTATATGGGTGAAAACGTGTGCCCAATTAAAGTAAGAATAGGGAAACATACAACTGATCTTGAATATGGATGTTTTATTAAATCAACTATTGCGCATCTTAAATTTGAGACAGGACATAAAATTAACTGGGAGGATTTTATACGCGTAACACCATTTAGTTGTAATATATCGACAATGTTTCTAAGAAGACATACAGAAATTAAATAGAGAGATAACATAATGAATGAAACAGACGTATAAAAACAATCAGGCAAGGTTTGTTATATTGTACTAATTGTTGTTAGGGAGCGAAACGTGCACGAATCAGAATCAGTATCTTATACAAATGATAGAGTAATAAAGTTGGATTACGTTAAGCTTACAAATGACGGGGATGATTAATTAACGATTTCTTATCTTATGTTAGGATCATCTTATAATTTCACTTTTTGAAACTTTTTATCGGACTGTATTCATTAACTTAGATTTGTTATAGTATATATAACACTTCTTAATGAAACTTCAAGATACCTATCACATTTTCATTACAGTATTGATGACCCTTCATTCAATAGGAAATTTTCTTCATTTATTTCCTGATTTATATTGAATTTTACCTCTTATCTTAATTAGACTTAAAATTCCATAAACATTTGAGTATGAACCTTAACATGATTTTGCGACTTCTTTATTCACATGCATACATGCATCTAGTGAAAAATCAGTTATGGTTAAGAGATCTACCGGTATGTATAAATGAAGCAGTTTAAACGAAATTTGCAGCTTGATTTAATAAGCGTAAAATTTATTAGGGCGCTGAGCTTACTGCTGTCTATGAGATCCGTAACCGTAGTAAAAACGAGAACGATATACAAGAAAAACTTATTTCGCCAAACTGTGAATGATGTTAAAAAAAATAAACTGATGCGACATTTCGCAATGCATAATTACCTGATCATTCTTTTGATAAAATAAGAGTTTCTCCCATTTCATATTTTCAACAGAAAACGTGTGTAAGCAACACAGTTTTAAATCCCATTACCTTATGCCAGAACTCAACTCAAACGCAGTATCGGGTACTACGTAGTGGGATTAGAAAACAAAGCAATTATTTTGGTTAAAAAGCACATAATACAAAACGAACAGGTATGTGTGAAAGTATGAATTAGGTGTTGCGAACCTAGTAACAAATTAGTTCAGTTGTGACCAGAAGGATAAACCAAAGGCAGCATGAACTGAAAGTATAATCTCATGCACATTCGTTTCGTGCTTACTAGCGACTCATCAGTAGGAGCCGGTATTACGCCCTTTAACCATTTTATATTTTGGTCAAGAATGTGAGCGTAATACCGGCTCCTACTGATGAGTCGCCAGTAAGCACGAAACGAATGTGCATGAGATTATACTTTCCGTTCATGCTGCCTTTGGTTTATCCTTCTGGTCACAACGGAACTAATTTGTTACTAGGTTCGCAACACCTAATACATACTTGCATATATATATTATTTCTCCGCAACCAACAGTATTTAACAAGTATGTGTGAAGCCGAAATACACGCACAAACAAACAAAAAAAACAATTCACCAGTTTAAATTCGTATCATGTAGGAACATTATACTTGTGATTTCTTAATGACATAATAGTTACTGAAGGTACTCTAGGTAGGCGTGTGACGCGTAGGCATTTGTCTATGACTGCATTGTATTCAGTAAAAGGTAATTCCATACACGTGCATATCATTTTAAGTGAGACTACAGTGATTGCATATTAATTTGCCCTTCTCTAACGTCATACTAAACCTTTAACTTCTTTCAAAGTAAATTAACGTAATTAATTCACTAATCATAGATCTATTACAGATAAAAAGAATGAATAAATAAAAAAATCAAATTAATCGAAATTACATGATCTGTATTTTGACTAACTCAGTAAAGATTTCGGCCGCTGTTATCGGCCGCCTTTTTCATTTGGTCCACCCTCACCAGTTTTATAAGACGAACTAATGAAGCAAGCGCGATATTTCCTCAAGCCATATCATTTATACTGCGGACTGATTTTTCACTAGAGAGTTGCGTGTCACGTGTATGCGCGAATTTCATGTTCATCTTCCTAAGTGAGACCAGTGTGATTGAATAAGAATTTACCATTTTCGTGTATTAGACTAATTGTTTTATATACTCCATGTGAAACGACGTAACTGAGGTTGGCCTGACATTTTCAAGTTGGATGAAACCAATAATTCAGCAAAACTCGTCATAACCATATGTCATTGTAATTGATAAAATTGGAAATCCGAATGACCCATGCACGTGTTGAATTTCAATTCAAACCACTCAGGTTGTAATCAGGATAGGCCTATTTAGTAACAGTTCTTCTCGTATCATTAAATAGGCGCACATCAAGCATGTGCGAGTATATAACCAAAAGGATTCATTTAAATATAATTAATGCATATGTACGTACAACTGAATGAAACTATAGTCAATAGACATTAATTTACCCTTTGCACGTTTCAGACTAATTAATTATTCTTCGCATTTGAAAAGCTGTATTACTACTATGATTTCAATAAGTAAGGTGTGGCTGGAAACACAAACACATTCAATGAATTAAGAAGCTTAATTAAGATTTGAAATAAAATAAGTGGTGGCTAGACAAGAAAATTTTGAAAGTTATTTAAAGCAACAATAAGAAGTATAAGGAATGAAGATAGAAGGCCTTTAGTACGCATTCAAATCACTAAGAGTTTAAAAATCAAACTAATAGTTAGAGGTCAAATTTAGAGAAACTTTATTCTCATTAATTGAGTAGCCATTAAATTAATAATAAGCCAATATTAAGCCAGTATTAATCCGACTTTCATAATGTTTTACTGAAGCTAGCTGCAGATGCAAATTCATGTTTTACTCTTTTCGTGCTCTTAGCTAATGCAGTATTCCATGTCAAACCTAATTATTATTTAACAACAGTTTCATTCATAATATTATCCAAAGATTTAATTTCGATCAGTCTTGTCACTCTATTACGATTACATGCTGCTATGTGTTTGAAAATTTACCAGTTAATAGTGTGTCCATTCTCAACTACATGACGGGAAAAACAGATTTAGCAACATACCCATACTTCCATGCAGTTCTATGCTCACAGTTTCTTATTTTAATTTGTCGCATAGTCTCACCAACACAAATGAGACTACAATCATTGCATGGAATTTTATGTACTCCAGATATATCCGTGTTCAATCTTTTCTTTTTTGTTTAGGGGGCATAGTGCCTTGTGCAAAGTACTGCTTTAAACCGGTCCATCTATTGTAATTCAAAGCAATAAATTTTCTTCCCTACTTAATATGGAGACTGATGAAACTATGATCAAATGCACTTCTTTCTCATGCGCTTTTATATACCTCAATTTAGGATAATTTTTTTAATATAATCTATCATTATTACTTCTATTAAATGAAGAGGACAACTAGTAGCCCCGAATAATTCGCGCAGTATACCAAATTCTAACTTTCTATGCTTTATATCTGTTAATCTTATAGTGTAATCTATTACAATTGTAAAACTCAACTTAGCGAATTGTTCTTTAACAAAATGATAGACTGAATTAAATTTAAAATTATTTGTAAATAAAGTAAACCGTTATTCCAAAGCATAATTCAAATAAATGCTAACAAAACATTATTACATAATACGATACGTTATGAATAATTGCATTGTATCTGATGCTAGATTACAGTAAATGTATGCCCACTCAATTGGCTGTCAGTTAGTAAAATTAAAGCAAGGTCTAACCGACTGTCATGCATCTTGCAGAATAGAACCATGACATAAAACCTCCGGTCTGCCTTTATTAAGAATCTAACCGACCAACGGCTTTGCCTTACGAGACTTGCAACCATTATTAAAATTAAGGTTGCGGTCTTGATATAAACACCTGACCCATTAATTACTTACATATGTCAGTATAAACTAAGAATTGTATAGTGTAGAAAAGGGAATTCATCCAGTAGACCGGTTTCGTCCTTATTGGGAACTCATCAAGTACTGGCCAGAATATGCCGCGGACAGACTTGCAACCAGGTTGCATGAATTGCCTTGGTAGGTAATGGAGTAATTCACAAAGATAGTGACCAGATTGGACTGTTGGGCTCATAAAGTTACAAATTACAGTACTTCTCACCTATTATGCTTAAAACTAGAAATTTACGCAGGATCGCCAGCCAAAAGAAATAATCATTATTTATGCATAAAATACAGATTAGATAATAAAGATTAATTTTATAACATAATATGATCATTAACAAATTAATTTTCATTCAAAGTGAAAACTAATTTTTAAAATAAAATATCCAATACAAATATTTCTAGCACATTAGTTATTATAAATAGCCCAAGATAAGAACAAATGCAAAATATACAAAAGTTACATGTTGGTTGTTGTTGAGATCTAATATATATTCACTTGAGTATTAGGTATTGAGCACCCAGTAAAATATTATTTCAAATGTAACTAAAAGGATAAACGAATGTCAGCATAAACGGAAGGAATTATCTCATTTTCACATTCATTTTATGCTTACTAGTGACTCAACAGTGGGAACCGCTATTACGCCCTATACACACTATATATTTTAGTAAAAATGTGGAACAAATGGATGGAAACAATATTCTTAACAGAGGTGTAATTTTGCAATAGTGGGGCTTACTTCATATAAAACCTTCGACAATGCGACTTCTAAGCCATCTAACCATATATATATATATATTTATATATATATATATATATATATATATATATATATATATATATATATATATATAACTATATATATGTATATATATGTACCGAGCTTGTAAATGGTACCAGAAGCATGGTTGTTTTGTTACTACATCGTAGGAACACTATGATTGCCAAGTCGATAGCTAGTACCAAAATAATGGATATCATGGTATGCATAAGATCACAAAAATTTAGAATTAAATCTACATCTGATCATCTGTTACTCTAACACATCGATACACTGGCCTTGATTGATATCGATTACTACTATTCGCAGTAATCAAGACATCATTCAATTTAATATATAATAGCAACCTACTGTTCGTAGCGGAGAACTAATAAATAGGCATTTTTGCATTATGTGTTGCGTAACTAGATACAGACTCGGCAATCATAGTGTCGTTACAATTTGCCTATTCGGCAGCCACAGTGTTGATATCAGCTACTGAAACAACTATTATAATAGTGGTAACCTTTAAACTCCAGATATTTAAATTATATATAGTGAATCGGCTTTTTAGTCGCATTGTCCAAGACTTTGTATCAAGTTAGCTTCACTACAGCAGGTTTACGTACACGTACAGGAGATTGTACCGTCCCATTTTTCCCACATTCCTCACTCAAATATCTAGTGGGTAAATGCCATAATACCGTCGCCTACGGATGAGTCGCCAGAAAGCACGAAACAATTGTGCACGAGATCATACTTTATGTTCATGCTGTCTTTGATTTACCCTCCTGGTTATATTTGAAAGAATTTGTTACAAGATGCACAGCACCTAATACAAAATCGCATATGAATTAGCTCTCCGCCACAAACAGTATCTAACTTTAATATATTTAGTTGAATGATATCGATCGCAATTGCAAAATGCAATAAGAGGTTTACGGCTGAACTAGGCTGGCATATTGAATGCAGTTCTTGTTTGTTTGTCTTATATATCGACAAATCTAAGTTTTTAAAACGTCTTTATATAACATTATGAGTTCTGCCCTATAAGGAAGTTCGCCTATAGAAGCTAGGACTGCTAGTGAGTTGTAATTTATTTACACGCCAGGTAGAAATATATAACTTTATCAATAGGCCGATTTAACTATTGCAAGCGCCTCCTGGTTAAGGAAAATTAGGCTTTTTCCCAAAAAAATTATATTTAGAGTATAACATAAACGGAAAAATCACTAGTATAGTCTTACGTATTACAGTAACTCTGTCAAAAACATTAAGAACCATTCTAGTTTAGAAAAAAGAACAGCTGCTTTGAAAAATGGAACATAATATGTAGATTTTAATCATATTACTTTAATCAAATTCACATATAAAATTATAAACACAAGAAAAGAGCAACTTAGGGTTTTGTATAATCCACATAAATTATAAATCCCATAGTATTGGTCAATGAATTACCATTTCTGTTTGTGATATAATGATTTATTGGAGAATATTGATAAATGAAATATTACAAAGGTTAGTGAGAAACACTAAAGTATGGGGATTGTCACATTGATATATTAAATAACTTATTTCCTTATTTTCTTCGGGACTCGACTGAACTCTCACTTGCTGCTGCGTTTCGACCTTACTTCATTATTAGCAGAGGGTGACGTAAAATGGACAGTCATTGATCAACTTCATTTTCTAAATTTTAAATCTGATAAGAGCTATATTTGATTAAAGTTAGTTCCAGTCCACCAAATTGACTTGAAATTTAATTGAATTACATTTTGGTGCTTAAATTGCGGACGAATAATGAATCATACAAAAGCTCAGGTTAATGCAGCAGGTAGGTAAACAAAATTGAGTAATTTAAACCGATTGCTCATTATTTCATACTAGAAAATGCCTACAAATATTAGAGAAGCACAAACGCACTTAAAAGGTAAACTAACGTGAATAACAGCTTCTACATTCTGCCATTCTTGGATGACATTTGCTTTGTTAGTAAACACACTATGAAATCCTCCGTTTATGGACTATTATTATTTGACAATTTACTTCCGGTCAATATGGAAGCATTGTCCAATTTGTCAAATATTTTTTATCAAAAATGCTTTGGAATTTGTTTTGTATGTTGTCAAAACTTGCTACCTATATACGGCACATAGATTTTATTGCAGTTTCCATAGACAGGCTATATTTGACCGATCGACAATTCTGTTTTATGCCTTTAAGATAAGGAGACGCTATCCTAAGGCAAAAACTAGGCATAGACTAGTTTATAAAAGGCAATTTATCCAGGAACTGATTTTTGAATTGTTGACAACTCATCACGTATTTTCCAGATATTTCCGCGGACAGGTTTCGAACCTGCGCAAGTCTACTTCGGAATCTATTTCTCTAAAGGCTGAGCCACACTTCCTATCATAATATTTTGATGAGGAAACCTTCTCACAATTACTTCGTTTTTATTCATTGCCGTATTAATCTTCTACTGCGCATTATTTGTTGAATCCTCACCTTCATATAAAATCTATGGCACTAATCGATAAAGAATTGCCTATAAAGTTAGGAACTTTTGAAATGTCTCCATCAATCTGGATTTTAAATATGTTCTAGTAGAAGTATAAACTGTAAGAAATTCTCCATTTCTTTAACCAGAACTATTAAAAACTAAACTAGATCACGAAAATAGTACCATTTTATATAAAAATGGTTTATCACAAACTGATTGTATAGTTCACCATCATTGAAGCCTAATCATCATGCTACTGCTAAACGATTTTTTAGAAATATAGATTGAAAATTCAGCAAATAATTTGCCGTAACACAAATAAAGTTAATTAACTGGAGCACAACAATCCATCATGCGTGTTAAACTTTATTTCATGCCGAAGGTTGTTCTCTTTTGATTGAAATTAAGCGCATGACGAAAACTTGTCCGTCTTTTAGTAAAATATAATGCCAAAATGAGGATTGATTTTTTTTAAATAAAAGCGCACACATTTTACGCTAAATTATAATGGTGAAAATTGAAATTGCCCAAAAAGCATTAAATAGGTTAGTTCTGTAAAAAAATTGTCCAAAAGTCGAATGAGAGACCAATATATGAAAGATCACCTAAATGGCATTACGAGGATAAAAGGATTATTTGATAATAAAAAATGACCAATGGTGAAGAATATTTTGTCTTTATAGTCGCTTAAATCAAAGCAATTACATCCTCCGCGTTAAAGTGTACCTTGGCAGTAATGAAGGATAAACTGATCTACCTTGGAAATTTTTAACCAATTCAGACGTTATATATACTTTGATGCAAAGAAATTATATATATATATATATATATAGAGAGAGAGAGAGAAAGGGAGAATGAGAGAAAGAAAGACAACACTTTCCCTTTCTAGATATCCAACTCACTCGAGAAGAAAATGGTGATTTGACACTATAATATTTAATTAATCTACTTTCACTGGACAATAAATTCAATACAAAAGCAGTGTGTCAAAGAACAACCTAGCAAATAAAGTCAGGATAATCTGCTCTGAACATTTAATCGAGGAATAATTATGTTACCTGAGGAAATTTTGTTTAATGAACAACATCAGACCACGTCAGATTCGTATTACAAAGGATACTGTTAAATACGTTTGTATAAACTTACTAGATAGAGGAGACCTACTATCATCAATAATTTCACGGTGGTTAAATGATCACTAAGGTAAATTTTAGCAGTATAATATTTAGCATCACATTCAGCTCACAGACAATCATGAGATTGAATGCAAAGATCAATTTCCAGTTCTCTCCAAATCATTGAAAGTCTACAATTTCTCATGAATTTTCGGTGTCATATATATTTTAAGTTCGCATAAGCAATTTATTGTATAGTGATGATTAGTATTCACGAAATAAATGGCCTTATCAAACAGGCTCCTCGACTAGAATCAACATATATATATATATATATATATATATATATATATATATATATATATATATGTGTGTGTGTGTGTGTGTGTAAGAGAGAGAAAGAAAATAAAGTAATTTATCTAAACATCCCATTTAAGAGGGATGTGGATTTTCGTGTAGCACAAAATAAAGTTGAAGCAGCATTGGCACGCATATCTAATGCACCAATACTAGCAGTGCTATTTAAAGTAACACACTTGCCATTACCAGCAATCATATAAAAACAGCAGGTAATGTCGAGACCAAATAGTATTTACCAATATACATGCACAAGTTGTCGATGAAATTACGTTGGCAGATTGGCCAGAAGGTTCATTACTCGAATGGAAGAACATTGCAAGTTAAACGCTAGTTTTAATTCAAATGCTAAATACACGTCTGCTATTAAGCAACACATCGTTGAAGCCTCACACGTTGTTTCTCCAGACATAAAATTAGAGATAATTACTAAATGCATAAACAGAGGGAAGTTAGTCCCATGCAAAACTTCATATATAAAAAAATTACAGCCGGATTTATGCAAACACAAGAAGCATGTTCTGGCACTGGGCTTGAATTGGAGAAGACGCACGAAATTGATTGGTAGTTCCCTTATTACACTCTCTTTCCACGTTTAAAGTTTTATCGGTAGTTTTGGTCTTTATATATATATCTATATATATATATATATATATTATATATATATATATATATAAGGAGATGCTCATTTTTTGATACTTCAAAAGAATATAAGAAAAAAACGGTTTTGTATCTTATAAACTTTCTTTTTCTTTCGCACATGGAAATAATACTATGAATATATATATATATATATATATATATATATATATATATATATATATATATATTATTATATATATTATTATGTTATGTGAGATGCTCATTTGTTGATACTTCAAAAGAATATAAGAAAAAACGGTTTTGTTTTATAAACTTTCTTTTTTCTCGCACATGGAACAATAATTAAGGAATATATATATATATATATATATATATATATATATATATATATATATATATATATATACCAAAGTCATTATTAACAGAAATTACACATGCGTTTCGTGCTTACAGGCGACTAATCAGAAGGAGCCAATACACATGACATATTTGATCAAAAAATGTGGTGAAATATGGATGGTACAATCACCTATAAGAATGTTTATTTGCGGTAATCATGAAAGCATATATATAACTATATAATAGTTATAAACCGTTTGTTGCGGAAAACTAAAGGATATGCAATGGTGTATTAGGTATCTCAAAATAGCAATTCATATTTTACCAGATGGTCTCTACAAATTTATAATGAATGGAAAGTGTTATCTCATGTATATTTGCATTTTTGTCTTACTGGTCACTCTTCGGTATAAGACAGAACTACCCCTTATGCTATATATTTGGCAATATATCCAGGACGGTTTGAGAGTACTGTCTATGTGAATGGATATGCAATCATTAATGGAATTAACCTCGTCTGAAATCATCGCCAATATTACTTCAAAGCAAATTCACTATGTATCATATACCGAGCCGGTCTAACGTATCAATACAAATGATTAAAAATAATGAGTTTGTAAAACTTATCAATACAATTGTTTTCAAAACACCTCCTAGTACTATTTGAACTAATTTATTACTATGTACGCAATAACTAATTCTTAATTGCAAAACAAAGAATCTATAACTATTTAATAATGAAATAATGATGTCGCGATTAACATGAAACTGTATGTATTTTCCGAAGGTAACAGATATTTAGGAAATATTTGCCGACATTTTCAGTCAAGTGCAATTTATACATGATTACTATTCTTATATTTGTATTGCGATTTGATCTTGGCTGATAAATTTACCGTTTTACTCTATTGCTGACAATGAAAGGTAGAAGCAATTCAGTGCATGGGATTTGTGTATTTTTATAAAGTATGCATATATGTGATGAAATCTGAAGAAAGTTAAATTTCGTGATTGCATACGAATTGTGTAGCTGAAATTTCCAGTTATGTACATTGTATTTAATACTACTATAATTTGGAGCCGCATGTATAACTTTTCTTTCAATATACATGCATTAATGTTTGAACTTCGCTATTCTGTTTATCGTCGTACTCTGATGATTAACATGAAAGTCGAAGCGCGTCAGTACGTGTGACTGGCGGTTGGTTTGCTATGTTGTTCGACAACCTGTTGAATAAAATAGGATTGGTGTTTACTTCAAGCTCGCAAACTTGATTTAAATAATTATTTTACCGTATTCCAGATTCATCAGATTAATAAAATATACAATAAATTGTTTAGCGGAAAAATAATTTAGTATAATAATTTAGGGCTACATAAATTTTTTTCGAATCAGCCGCATTAGATATAAATTATTAATTAGTCTTTTTTATATTTTATGAGCTTACAGACTAAATCAAATAAGATAAAAATAAAGTGCGAGAAAAGAGAAACATCATGTTAAACAGCGTGATAGTTAAAACATGAATTAAATAAAGTTAATTATAAATTTAAATAAACTCAAACGTTATAAATCAGGGTCTATAATAAGAATAACACGGAAAAATAATATTTGAAATATAGAGATGGTTGGACAAAACCAAGATTTTAAAGTAATAAATTATGGTCTAAGAAACGATGTAAATCAATTGCATAGATTGTGTACAAAAATTATCGTTAAGAATAAATAAAAGCTTTTCATAGGATAATTCTGAGACAATAAAAACCATTAAATTAAATGAAAATAGAAAGATGCGTTTGGTATCAATAATTAAATTTTAGGCCTTTGTTTTATCAATACTATTAGTAAAACATCTTTTAGAACCTATCATTTTATTTTTGTTTGGATTAAAGTTATACGTATATATATATATATATATATATATACTGCTATATATATATATATATATATGTATATATATATATATATTCCAAAAATTTGTTAAAAATATACAGCGATAACGATATTTCTGCATTGTAAAATTGTTTTTCTTCGAATTTAGAAACTTTGATAAATTATTTGCCTTCTTTAGTTATAAAGAATTTATATTTGGACAACTCATTCATTTTGCATTAAAAAATGGAAAATGATATTATTTCAAAATATTTCTCTTATATTTCATTTATACCAGTGATCGTCTACTCAAGGAAAATTCTGGAAATAACTGTTAAAAAAATACTAAGAAAATAATTGATAAAAAATAGTGACAACAGTAATTCATTTCTGTATTTATTGAAAAGCTATGAAACAGGCAATGAAATTGCTATATAATTAATTGGACATTGGTTGCTCAGGTGGTGATAACAATTACATTAATCAAGTTCGTCATCTTGATATAAACACCTGATCCATTATGTACATACATTTTTCACTATAAACTAAGCATTGAATGGTGTAGAATAGACAATTCTACACCATACAGTGCTTAGCTTATAGTGAAATGTTTGTGCATAATGTGTCAGGTGTTTAAATCGAGATCGCATCCTTGATGAAAGTAATGGAAATTCTAAATTAACTAGTTTGTTCATATAGAAACATAATGTTGTTCAACAGTCAGCATAAACAAGACGTGGTCATTTCGATGCGAGTTTCCTTATGGGTTTCCTTTTGCTCCAAACCAATAAAATTATAAATAATTATAAAAATTAAATGCTTACTTAATGAAATTCAACGAATGCTGGTTTCATCTATTAATACAAATATAAAGAACTACGCTCATTTTAAATTGGAGCGATTTTTTAAATAAAAAAGTTGATTATCATTTAAACTCATCAAAATTTATTTAAACAATAAATGTTCTCATAAAGCGCAAAATCAATGGTGGCTTAATCAGCTTTATTTACAGCCCAACTTTATCATAATATAGTGTAATAAACATTCCATATTACAAATGTTTATACAACTAAAGATTAATATTTCAAAGATTTTCTTTGAGTAATTGAGACGCAATTACTAGTGGTAAAACGGACATCCAATCAAATTCAGTGAACCAGGCATTTTTATCTATATATGACAAACTATGACATGATCATTGTTTTATGACGTGCTAACGAGAGCCGTTAAATTTCACGTCGATATTATAAATCATAGATATATATATATATATATATATATATATATATATATATATATATATATATATATATATATATATGTATATATTTCCTTATATTTGACATCTAAATATATATCCACACAATCAAATGTTCAGAACAATGCCTACAATATATTTACATCGAAAAGCTTTCCATCGTTTTGGTTAATTGTATGACACTGAATTTATTGTTCTTAATTTAATTATCTGCACAATGTTAATCATTCATAAGCTTCTTGTCTCGGTTGCTAGAAGAGTACATATTTATTTATAGTAAAAAATAGAAGTAATTGAGAATAAGTTAATTATTCTGGTAGTAGAGAATTTATAATGCTTGATGATTGTGCATGGGCAGGAAAACATTATCTGTCTGCGTTTCACAAGAACTCATAATTCAAGGAAGCGTTATATTTTTCTGCACACACAGATCATTTAATGCAATTGTATTACCATAAACAAAATATTTTTTTAATATGCGAAGCGTTGTGAATTCCTACGTATGATGTACGCGACTAATTAAGAGACTAATTGCCGTAGCTAAATAAAGAGAAACCGACAAGAACAAGAAACTCGTGACTAAAATAACAGTCGTGGACCAAATTAAAAGCAGAAGATCACAAATATTTGTTAAATTACTGACCTCTTCCTCATTAGAGTTATAATGCACAATTTCACAGAATACACTCGAATTGCTAAAATCAATGCTTTGTACGCGTATACACAAATGAACCCACAGTTTTACTACGACACATTGTCATATCGGAGTAGCTCTTATCTTATATTTTAACCAAATTTAGTACACACACATTTTATTGATAGCTCTTACAATTAGCTTATTACTGATTAGTATTGCGCGAGTGATTAAACTTTTATCAAATATATATATATATATATATATATATATATATATATATATATATATATATAACTAAAATTGATCTTATTTTAGAAATATGTATACCATGCAATATATTATGCAATTATATCCCAGATTAAACTGATAGTCATAGAATGCATATAATCAATATCCTCCAATTGAACTTCAGTTAGATATAAATTCCCCATGTAGCATGATTTTTGTTCTTTTATGGCAAAAAACAGGTGGCCAGTTGAAATTTCGGTCGAAATTATAGCCAAACAAGATACACTTGAAAGAAAAATTGGCCAAAAACATAAGTTGAATTATAACTGAAAGTTTCTAGTAGTTTTCGTTTTTATTGATGCAAAAGATCAGTTACAAGTCGCCGTTGCATGCGTGCGTCAGTTCAAACAACGATCGCAGTAATTCTGGAATGTATTTGATACATGCCTAATAAGAATAGAATCGATCTTTCTCATGAATTTTATTGTCTATCCTATGCAATATTGAGCGTACACCATTAGCGAATTTTTGTTAAAAATTCTTCAATAAAAGTTTAATCAATATAACATCCGTGGAAGTCAGGGTGCATGCTCTACAACGAAAGACCAATTGGGGCCACCTGGAACATCAGTACTAAAGCGATGTCAAATAGTGTGCACCTTAACGAATGACTGCAAAAAAATTGTAGGTTAATGTATGATTAAAAATTGAATGTAATATGCAACATGGGTGATACGACCGGCAATTAAGTCTATTTCACAGTTGCAACAATACTGGCAGGTTCTTAATTGGTGTCCAATAGAAAAATACCGACCTATATGACAAATGTCAAGGGATACTTGCAGCAACATTAAATTTTAACTTACAACCATTTACTATTAAGTATCCTGTCATAAATCTTTATGTCTATATATATATATATATATATATATATATATATATATATATATATATTAATATGTATGTATATATGCATACATAAAGGTATTTACAAATTTAACTACAATGTTTGAGAGATATTTACTTATCAGGTAAACGAAAGATTTACGTGCAGAAATTAATTATAAATGCATATTATCTATTGTATAGAAACGCTTTCGCTCCATTGTATGGATTAATTTACCGGAGAAATTGAAATTTTATGTGCTAAATTGTCTTGTGAATATACGAAGGTTTCCTATCAATGTTACATTCGTACACAACAGGTATTATTATATTAATTGATTTATACAAAACTTCCATAAGTGGTGATCACAACGGTCAACTGATTCTGGATACAGTCAAGCGAAATATTACACAACGCAATATTATATTATGCTTTTACTAAATGTTTTCAATTCATCATATAGTCGCTGTTGAAACGTAAATATTTCACTGTCCATAAATTCATATTAAAGACTCATCAGTACAATGTGCTAACAATTTTATATTTGAACAACACATCGTTAGAAGCTTTAGTATCAGTCAGTTCGATTGTAAATCAATTATTCTGGTAACATACATTGAATTTATTAGGTAGTGAGTCAGCATGCCCACGGCTATCCCACACCAAAGATATATCATTAATGTAGTGATTGTACAGATTTCCTTTAAATTAAGTTTGCGAGCTTGAAGTAAACACCAATCCCATTCTATTTAACCAGTCGTTGACGACTGGTTAAATACAATGGGATTGGTGTTTACTTCAAGCTTGCAAACTTGATTTAAAGAATTGCAACCACCACCTGCGCAACCAATTATTGGTTAATTAGTTGTACATTTTCACTTCCCTCAGTTGATCAGAGATATTTTGGTCCACCATGCACATAACATATCAACAATGATCTAAGCCAAAACTGAACCCAACCGAAAACTAGCGTTTTGCCTTTATATTTACCACTGAAAAAGAATTGCAGATCCGAACAAACAAATTAGGAATTATTTGCAACTGCGCTTCACTCAGATCAATATTTGGAAACAACTCCCAGAGATACTGGCACGAAATCTCAACAATCGCCCTTAAAATGACATCAGTATATAATGACCCAACATCAAACCATTTCATTCAAATAATTTCTGCGTTCAATTTAAATTTATATTTGAAAAAATTAAACATCCAATGATTGTGCGGGTTGTGAAAACAATTCATTAAATCAAATTTTCGAGCTAAAAGTAAGCATCAATCTCATTTTATTTAACAAGTCGCCGAACAAAATAACAAAATTACCACCAATTACACGCACTGATGCGTTTCGTCCTTCTTTGATCGCCATCAGAGTACCACGGCAAACTGACAAGCGAGGATCAAACCCCAATGAATTTATATGGAAAGAAAATTAAGATATGCGGCTGTCACCTCTAATATTCTCGCATATATTGTACCTCAATGGAAATGTCGGCTGCACAATTTCTATGAAGTCACGAACAGTAACTTTTTGCAGCTTTCACCATATATGTATATTTGATACAATTAAACATCGGATGATTTTGCGGGTTGTGAAACAATTCTTTAAATCAAGTTTGCGATCTTGGAGTAAATACCAATCTAATTTTATTTAAGAAGTCGTCGAACAACATACATTAATTAACGCCAGTCGAACTCATTGATGCTTCTTGAATTTTTACGATGATCATCTGAGTACCACGTCAAATTGGCAAACGAGGATCTAACCGTAAATAATATATATAGAAAGCAAAATAATATATGCGGCTCTCACATCTAGTAGATTCACATATATTGTACTTGACTGTAAATTGTGTATCCGGCATTTCCAGTCAATTACAATGTATGCGAGACTACTAGAAGTGAGAGCCGCATATCTTATTTTGCTTTCCATATATTTTCATTTCGGTTTGATCCTCGCTAGTCAGTTTGCTGTCGTACTCTGATGATGATCAAGGAAGGTCGAAACGCGTCAGTGCGTGTGACTGGCGCTAGTTTTGTTATGTTGTTCGACGACTGGTTAAATACAATGGGATTGGTGTTTACTTCAAGCTTGCAAACATGATTTAAAGAATTGTTATCACCACTCGCGCAACCGTTGATTGTTTAATTGTATTAACCTTATGATTCTGTTTTACAGGAATGCAAAACCATTTGCCTTAAATTAGAGCCTCACTTTGTAAAGAGTTCGGTTTTATCCACTAAATAATAACAGACATTTTCGAATTGGACGATTTATTGAGAAATGTGACCTTGCCTAGATTTCAAAGTCAAATATATCAAAAGTTGTAAAACTATATTGTCACTAACAGACGAATTTCATACAAAACGCCGTATAGATAGTTGAAACATGCTTGGATGTTATAGCTTTTCACATAAGATGTTTCTTTAAAGGAATGTTTTAAGCATGGGAGTTTTTCTATACAAAAAGGTAGGCCTAAAGTTGTCATATTTACTGCAAGAGGCCGCGGGAAATGTTTACTTCTTCAGCACTGTGTTTAAAAAATCCCGGATTCTAGTTCCTTCCCTAACATGTTAATTTATCAAATTACGTAATTATATTCGATCTACAATTGGAAAAAAGTAGATGTCACTAGCGTTCATTGAAATGTTGCACATTCTGCGTCTTCACTAAGAAAACATCGGCAATGTAATAATTACATTTCAATAGCAGCTGTCCTGTGAAAAGAAAAAAATGAATTAGTAAAAACATTGTGTAACAGAACTTTGCCCCTTTGTTTGCCTGACTGCTTTGATACCGCTTTGAGTGAGGTGTGCAATGCTCTCAGAATTGACGGTTACCTACCACATTTTGGAAATAAGTATAAACATATTGAAATACTGAAACGCGTTGTGAATGTTTGTACTGCTGACAAGAAACCGGCTTCTAGTCCCCTAAAATAAAAAGGTCAAGTGGCTATAAAGTGCATAAAATATAGATGGTGTTCAGCTTTGCCCTTCGCATATTTTGCAGTTGAACTAGTTTTCATAGTATTCAAAAACAAAATCTAATCTCAATAGTGTGGTGGACAATATTCCATTGCAATCTGCATTTAATATTCTTTACGTTTTGTAAATGTACCTCTGAGCAATCATATGTGGCCAAATACATAAGAAGATTGAATTCACGCTTGCCGGAGCAAATTATAACTTTTTATGCCAATATAAGATCGTTGTTGCGCGTAGACTCGTAAATAGACGTTTTTCTTTGATAATTGCGACGTGCAAACAATATTCTTTTCAATTTTAATCAAGGCAAGGAGTATGAGCATGCTTCCTTATTTATAGGAAATTGCGTTAAACAGATATTATTAAAAAAATTTTAAATTTTTAAAATATTTTTCATGCTGTGAAATTAGATAAGGGCTTTTAAAACATTGTGTATTTCTTCTTTGAAAAGGTAGCAGATGCAAACCATTTACTATACCGATTTTGCTTTTATCCGATATTACTTAATTGTTTCTAAAAATGCTGTTAATGGGGATCTAAATCCGGAAGTATTTCTATCCAAGTTGAAAGCCAAAATAAAATGCTCCGGAGTTCGATATTTAGTTGCGTCATCTCGCCTAATAAGGTTGAATTTGGTGTATTAGATTAATTTAATTTGCCATTCAACGCAAGGTTCAGTATATACCGACAACATAACTACATATATATAGGTTTTTTCGTATAACTTAAATTTCGTTTAAGACAGAAAATGAAATTCATCAATAAACCTGTTGTTTTGTAATTTATCAGTAATTAACAGAATTGCCTTATGTGGTATATGTGCTCAAAATTCGGAAACGTTGTTGAAGATGAAATTCATTTGCCATCTTATACAATTTTCAGTTTATAATTAGTAATATATATATATATATATATGTATATATATATATATATATATATATATATATATATATATATATTTATAAATATACTAAATCCTAGCATCATATTTTTATTAAGCATATTTGCATATATGTTTGTGTACGTCTGAAAGAGTTCATTAAGATGTATCAATTCCATACATTAGTAGAGAGAATGCGTAACGTAGCAAAGGAGTAGAATAAATATCAGTATCCATTGCTTCTTTTGGACCTATTTAGAATTAGTTGTTGCTAGGCATCTCTACATACTACATATAATCAAATATGCCATATTGTCACAACAAAGAAATATGAAAATATGTCTCAGCTATATCGTACGACAGCCCGTATTCTCGTTAATGACATTTACAAAAGCAAAATTTAAATATTTAAACTATTTTAAAATTTAAATTGTATGTCTCTGTTTACTTTATCTATATCTAGACAATATAGACAGAACATAGCATTGTTTTACCGGCAAGGCAGAACCACGTACAGATTGGAATATGCAAGCTGTCAATTCAGAAACGGAAACGCAATTTTGATTTAATTCAATTTTATTTATCTTAGATTTTGAAATCTTTCCATTAGCTAATTATGTCATACTCACGTTTAAGAAACACTGCCATACACGTATTTAGGACTTTCGCAAGGCCTTTCTTGTAGAAAAATAGTTAATAATAGGCCAGGCGTATGTGCCAAAAGCATCATAAACAAAAGGTGTAGTTTAAGCATGGTCTTCGTGCTTCTATCATGCCCAGAATTTAGCGCGGACGGCTCGAATCTAGGCACGTCTGCTTCGGAATATGGGGCTCTAAACATTGAGCCACCCTGTCGCACACTACACACGATTTTCAGTTATATACTAACAAATGTTACTCTGTTGGTCTCTTTTCTTTTATGTGGAGCTCATATGGCATACATTTTGACCCAAAGTTCTAACTAAACATTCCCAATCTGTTATTATTTAATAGACACAACACTACATAGGAAATTGTATTGAGCTGAACATTTATATAATTCAACAAACATTGGTCACACGTGTAGTGTGTGGCTGGGAGGCTCGGAGTTTAGAACACAATATTTGAAGCAGATGTGTCCAGGTTCGAACCCAGTCCGCAGCAAACTCTTCCGCTTACGTGATAAGTTCCCAATAAGGACGAAACCATAAGAGCTCCACCTAAAAGAAAAAAGACTAACCGTGTTACATTAGTTGCTATATAACTGAAAATCGTGTTTCGTGTGCGCCAGAGTGGCTCAGTGGTTAGAGAACCAGATTCCATGGCAAATTCTGAACATTACGTGATGAGTTCCAAATAAGAACGTAACCGATCTACTGGATGAAATTATTTTTATACCTTATACAACATCTACGTTCATACTGACAAATATAAGTAATTAAAGATTCAGGTATTTACATCATATATGCCATATATATATATATATATATATAAACACAA
>JAQBSW010005127.1:0-60827 GCA_029291075.1 Eudiplozoon nipponicum | reverse complement strand
AATCACAAACAAGAGAAGAACAGGCCGGATTCAGCGCAGGACGAGGTTGTATGGATAATATTTTTACGTTAAGGCAAGTTCTCGAACAGGGACATTTATATCACCGTCCCACAGTAGTCGTCTTTCTAGACTTCAAGGGTGCATTTGATTCGGTGGATCGCAATGTTTTATTCCATATCTTGTCGAAAAGCGGTGTGCCCACTAAATTTGTTGATATTATACGAGCTTTCTACACAAATACTTCTGGTCGCGTTAAGGTTTACAACAAATTAACGCATAACTTTACAACCAGCAGTGGTGTTCGTCAAGGTTGTCCACTTTCCCCATTTTTGTTTAATTTTGTAATCGATGCTATTATGAACAACACTCTCTCACATATTCAGGACGCTGGAGTTGAAGTTCTCCCGGGAGATAAACTAGTCGATCTTGACTATGCGGACGATATCGTAATATTATTCGACAATCAGCATGCTGCCCAGACCACCTTAAATAGATTAGCAAACGTTGTTCCGTCTTTCAGTATGAAATTCGCACCCTCTAAATGTAAGATACTGTTACAGGATCACCCACCACTCACTCCAACGTTGCGACTGCAGAATGAAGATTTTGACATAGACGACAGGTTTACATATCTTGGGAGCTCTATCAATAACGTAGGCAATATGTCCGACGAGGTGAGAATACGGATCGCGAAAGCTAGAGTAGCTTACTCGAACCTTCGTCATTTATGGAGAAACGCGAATATTTCACTTTGCCTTAAAGGTCGTGTTTACAATGCATCTGTACGCGCAGTCTTACTATACGCTAGTGAAACTTGGCCTCTTAGAGTTGATGATCTGAGACGCTTACTGGCATTCGATCATCGTTGTTTGAGAAGTATAGCACATGTTGGTTACCAACAACGAATAACTAATGTTGACATCCGTAGACGTATTTTTGGATCTGACAATAAGTGCTCGTCTTTTGAAAAGCAAATAAGGCTCCATCAACTTCGTTGGCTCGGTCACGTTTTGCGTATGCCCTCATTCCGATTGCCCAATAGAGCTCTGTTCTCTCATCCAGCACCAAATTGGCGTAAGAAACAAGGTGGGCAGATTTTGACATGGCAGAAACAATTCAAGTCACTTACATCCAAATTGGGTAGTATAGGATCCACTCGTCTGCCGGGATGGGGTCCTCGTGCACATCACAGTTCTTGGTTAGAAACCTTTAGCGATATGGCAGCGAATCGAGCTCAGTGGCGATCTTGTTGCAGATGTATAGTAGAATCATCTTCGTAACATTCTTTTCTTATTAGGCAAAGTTAGCTGCGAGGTTCGGTTTGTTTATGACGTGATACGGTGAAATCCGCAAGGAAGCTGTGTTGCTGATGTCGCCTTGCCCGAATGCTATCTTGGCCATAATGGTGTTGTGGAGAGGTTCAGTTTGCCTCATTTCTGTGAGTTATCCTGATAAATTTACTCATAGTAGCAAGGTTTTCCTTCTCCATCTACCCCTCACCCTCTCTCGTAAATATCAATAATAATTTATCTAAATTACTTTATATACTTTTTTTCACTCCTTATGGTTATATGGCAGTGAAACATTAGTCACTTGACTTTTGTGTGGCTGGAAATGATGATGATGATGATATAAGGAAAACATAGTATAAGACAGAAAAAGCAATCTATCAATTAAATCATAGTTTCGTCGTTCTTAGTAGTAATAATTATCGGAAAGCAAGCGAACTCACAACCGTTTAGTCAAGACAGAAAAGACCATGTCTTGTCGTGCGCGAAGCTGTTCCCCATGGTTAGTCTATCTGTAATCAAATAGGTAATGCATTGTGACTGCAAGATACTGGTTGTTGCGGAAAAATAATCAACATGCAATTGTGTATTAGGTGTTGCGCACCTAGTTACATGTAAGTTCAAATAAAACCAGACGGATAAACCAGAGTCAGTATGTACAGAAAGTATAATATCATGTGTACATTCGTTTCGAGCTTACTGACGAATTATTAATAGAAGCCGGCACTGCACACTATACCCGCTGTATATTTGGATAATAAATATTGGGAAAATTAGACTCAGCAATCTCGTATACGAATCTGTAAACCTGCAGATGTGCAGCTGACTTCATATCAAGTCTTCGACAATGCGAAATCAAAGCTAACTCACGATATATTGTATACCGAACCTCTAAGGGGTACCAACACTATGGTTCCCGAAAAGGTACATGAAACCAATACTATCGTTACCGAAAAGGTACATGAATCCAACACTATGCTTTCCGAAAAGGTACACGATACCAATACTACGGTTGCCAAAAAGGTATATGAAACCAACACTACGGTTGCCGAAAAGGTACATGATACCAACACGACGGTTGCCGAAATGGTATATAAAGCCAACACTATGGTTGCCGAAAGGCTATATGAAACCAACCCTACGGTTGCCGAAAAGGTATATGATACCAACGCTATAGTTGCCGAAAAAGTACATGAAACCAACACTATGGTTGCCGAAAAGGTATATGAAACCAACGCTATAGTTGCCGAAAAAGTACATAAAACCAACACTATGGTTGCCGAAAAGGTATATAAAACCAACACTATGGTTGCCGAAAAGGTATATAATACCGACAATATAGATGCCGAAAAGGTACATGAAACCAACACTACGGTTGCCGAAAAGGTACATGATACCAACACAACGGTTGCCGAAATGGTATATAAAACAAACACTATGATTACCGAAAGGGTAAATGAAACCAACACTACGGTTGCCGAAAAGGTACATGATACCAACACGAAGGTTGCCGAAATGGTATATAAAACCAACACTATAGTTGCCGAAAAAGTATATGAAACCAACATTTCGGTTGCCGAAATTGTACATGATACCAAAACGACGGTTGCCGAAATGGTATATAAAACCAACACTATAGTTGCCGAAAAGGTATATGAAACCAACACTACGGTTGCCGAAAAGGTACATGATACCAACACGACGGTTGCCGAAATGGTATATAAAACCAACACTATAGTTGCCGAAAAGGTACATGAAACCAACACTACGGTTGCCGAAAAGGTACATGATACCAACACGACGCTTGGCGAAATGATATATAAAACCAACACAATAGTTGCCGAAAAGGTATATGAAACCAACACTACGGTTGCCGAAAAGGTACATGATACCAACACGACGGTTGCCGAAATAGTATATAAAACCAACACTAAGGTTGCCGAAAGGGTATATGAAACCAACACTACAGTTGCCGAAAAGGTATATGATACCAACACTATAGTTGCCGAAAAGGTACATGAAACCAACACTATGGTTGCTGAAAAGGTATATGAAACCATCACTATGGTTTTCGAAAAGGTACATGATACCTACAATATAGTTGCCGAGTCTGTAAAGGATACTAATACTATGGCTATTGTGTTAGTAACTGATATCTTTTTTGAAATCGATGAGTACCCATTACTAACGCTATGGTTTCCGAGTCGGTACATGATACCAACCTGATGGATATAAATTTATGCTAAATTTCATCCAAATTGAGAATTACAACAACTTCCGAACAGCTGTTACTCCAGTTAAACCATACACTATGGCCTTCATCGATATCAGTTATCACATTTCGCGGTAAGCATGACATCATCCAATTCAATATATTACAGTTACATATTGTTTGTTGCGAAGAACTAATATATATATATATATATATATATATATATATATATATATATATACAAGTATGTATTATGTTTTGCGAACCTAGTAACAAATTAATTCAGTTGTGACCAGAAGGATAAAACAAAGGCAGCATGAACGGAAAGTATAATCTCATGCACATTCGTTTCGTGCTTACTGGCGACTCATCAGTAGGAGCCGGTATTACGCCCTTTAACCACTATATATTTGGTAGAAGAATGTGGAATAATAGGACGGTACAATCTCCTAGACGAATGTGTAAACCTGCAATAGTGAAGATAACATCATATAAAGTCGCATTGTCGTAGACTTTAGATTATGTTAGCTTCACTATTACAGGTTTACACATTCGTCTAGGAGATTGTACCGTCCTATTATTCCACATTCTTCTACCAAATATATAGTGGTTAAGGGGCGTAATACCGGCTCCTACTGATGAGTCGCCAGTAAGCACGAAACGAATGTGCATGAGATTATACTTTCCGTTCATGCTGCCTTTGGTTTATCCTTCTGGTCACAACTGAACTAATTTATTACTAGGTTCGCAACACCTAATTCATACTTGTATATATATTAGTTCTCCGCCACAAACGGTATCTTACTGTTTATATTTACTGGCATTCAACTAATATTACTGTGTTCAAACTTTTACGTTCACAGTACACTATGTACATTCCGTTCGCTACTTCTCTGGTGTTTTAACATAGCAGTTTTATTCAATCTTCAATATTTATCACACGACAAGAACTTAAAAATTCTGTCATCTATTTGCCAACAGCGTAACTTCTATACGAGAGAAGGATCATTATAAGGCGGCGCCCAAATCTGTGTGATGCCGTCTAGACGATAGAAGACAATTCGCAAACTGGCGTCGCGACAAGAGTTAATTCCTTCTATACGAGTAACGTGTTCACAAATGGCGACCAAACAGGTACTCAAACGAGTAACCCTCATAACACGTTCTAATTGCATTATATTTTCGCGTGAATATATTGTGCTGTGTTCCTAATTGAATTCACACCATACATGCATTTAAAACGACAACAGTAGCTTCTTTTTAACATACTTAGTTGATAAATCAGTACAGTTGAACTCAACAACATGTCTCCTAATATTTTAACTGTGTGGGCTACAATACATTGGCAAAAAAATGATTTGCTTTGATCAAAGTGTGATTGCATTTTGTAGATTGCTCCGACCCCTCAGTGAATACTGGCATCAAATTCACAAGGCACCTAGTCTATCTTATTTAATTGCAAATGATTATTTTCAGGTAACATAAATGCTACTGGTTAGGCATATACTCTACTCTACCTCAAGTCTGCGTTATGTGCGAGAATCATTCCATGGAGTCATCGTACAGTCATTACTTCACTACATATGACCCACATGTCATTATTTACCACGAGAAGATTTACAACAACCGTCGTCCAGACGCATAGGACCCATGTTCGACGAAAACAACGTCTCAATTAGTATAAGTGACGCGCGTCTGCTATAATCCACGATACGACCATTTCATGCTGTTATTTTCGTGAAAATCTAGCTAAGTCCTAGTGAACAGCGGTTCATCCTCGCACTCAATCACAATATTGACATCTTGAGCAACATATTTCAGCGTGATATATTTTGTGTACAGCATATTCTAACTATACCTACGGTGAGCAATGTATTTCCCAGCTGAACAAAATCCGATCACAATTTTTCAGTTAGGTTTATGGCTCATAATATAATTAAGATAATATTTTATTTAATCAAGATTTAATTTAAAAACTTGGTCTAGGCACTTACTCTTCAGCATTTAACCTCTCTTTATATAGGCAGGAGAACTATAGCTTCGACCTACTGCGAAGGTATCACAAGGACCGAAATAATGAGCTATTATGTAGCACGGGTGGCGCAGTAGTTACTGGATTCGTGTCCCGCCCGCAGCCAAATCTGCTTAGTACTTAAACAGATCCGAATAAGGACGAAAACGGTATACGGGATGAATTGCCTTTATTACCAGATGCTATTTTTATATTGACAACATATTCATCAATGAAACCCAACCATCAGATTTTAATTAAATTTTTGTATATATATATATATATATATATATATATATATATATATATATTCTTATAATTAGGAAAAACACAAATAACTAAGAGGATAATGGCCATTTATTTCGTGAATACTAAACGTCTCTTATACAATCATACATATTTATACATTTTGGGTTGTTAATTGGCTATGTTTTTGGTGACAAATCTGACTGGTTATTACTGCTGTTTCTTGTTTTGACTAGTAGGTGAGTGTGTATGCGTTTGTGTTTGCATTGTGTATGTGTGTTTGCATGTAAAGGTCATTCTCGCAGTATTGCGAAGTGATGTCTGAGATCTTGTCATTATTGTTTTGATAGCTTGAGAATTAACCATTTGTGCGCATTGTTCACTGTTACTATACAAGTGCTATTTTTCCCAGTATAGTTGATCGTTTCACCTCGTTGCGCAAAGTTGTCGATTTTCGCTTGGTAACAGCGCCAGTGTGGATTGCACTGTTAAACGCTCACACTGTTTGGAGACTTGTCATCGTATGCGCCTCTGTTATCTCCACTTCAGTTTGTTGCCAATCCGATTGTACGTTTGTTGATTCTAATCGAGGGCCTGTTGGTTCTTGGCTGGGTACTAGTATATTGTTGTTGAATTTTGTTATCCTTGGCCAGTCGATAAGAATATCATGTTGATGAAACTTTTGAATATTAAGGTCAGGTGCTTGTTGTTTTATGTAAAGGGCTTCATAGATAAATAATAATTTTTCTGATTTTGCTTTATGTAGAATTGTGAAATTGGTCGAATTGACAGGGTGCCCCGTTGCCAATATATGATCGGAAATAGCTGATTTTCCTGACGGTGGCAAGCCTTTGTTAATCAATTTCTGTGGCAAATGTTGCTGGATTCTGCTTATCAATTGCTTCTTCGTACGTCCGATATATGTGCTACCGCACATACATGAGAATTTGTAGACTATGAATGATTTGGAGAGAATTGGCAATTGATCTTTGGCATCCAACCTCATGATTCTCTGTGTACTAAATGTCATATTAACTTTAACACTGGGAAAGTTGTCCTTAGTTATTCTATTCAGCCGCCGTGCAATTATTGAGGCTGGTACGTCGCCTCTAAATGGTAAGTTTAGGAAAACCTGCTTGCCGGTATCCTCTCTAGTACGAATCTGCCGTGGTCTGATGTTGACATCAATGAAACGCTCTGGGTAGTTGTTCATTAGCAAAATTTTCCTGAGGTAGCCCAGTTCTTCCTCAATCTTGTGTTCAGAGCAGATCTTCCTGATTCTGTTTGCTAGGTTGTTTACTAAGTTTCTTTTGTGGGATTTTGGCACACTACTGTTGTAATGAATGTATTGTCCGGTGAAAGTGGATTTTCTATGTATGGCCAGTGTCAAATCTCCGTTTGCTTCTCGAGTGAGTTTGATGTCAAGGAAGGGAAAACTGTCGTCTTTCTCTACCTCGAGAGTGAATTTGATGTCTGGATCGATTCTATTTGCTTGTTTGAGGATTTCGGAAGGGTCTGCTGCTTCTTAGATGAACAACAATATATCATCTACATACCTTTTGTAGAGTGCGCACTGGACAATTACACCTTTTAGGTTTTTAGTACATGCATACACACAAACACAAACGCATACACACTCACCAACTAGTCAAAACAAGAAACAGCAGTAAAAACGAGTCAGATTTGTTACCAGAAGCATAATCAAATGAAAACCCAAAATGTATAAATATGTATGATTGTATATGAGATGATTAGTATTCACGAAATAAATGGCCTTTATCCACTTTGTTATTTGTGTTTTCCTAATTATAGGAATATATATTACATATAGAGAGT
Organism: Eudiplozoon nipponicum; assembly: GCA_029291075.1. Taxonomy (NCBI): domain Eukaryota; kingdom Metazoa; phylum Platyhelminthes; class Monogenea; order Mazocraeidea; family Diplozoidae; genus Eudiplozoon; species Eudiplozoon nipponicum. Next base: position 53,233 of record JAQBSW010005127.1, on the reverse strand, counting down.
TGGCTTTGAAGTCGCATGTCGATGACTTTATGTGACGTTAGCCTGACTACTGCAAGTTAAACACGTTTGTATAGGAGATTGTACCGTCCTATTTCCAACGTTTCTCTCCAAAATATGTTGTGAGCAAAGGGCGTAATACCGCCTCTTGATGAATTGCCCGTAAGTACGTAATGATTATGTACGAGTTAATAAGTTTTGTTAATGATGCCTCTGGATAATTCTTCTGGTCATATTTGAAATGATTTATTACTAGGTGCGCAACAATTTAAACACCATTATAATCAAAGTATGCTTCAATTTGTAGGAGATAACAATGTCTAACTGTCCAACATTTCATGATTACACGTGTGGTAGGTTTTTCGGCGTAGTGCCGATTTGTATAGATAGGTCAACTGTAGGCACGTAACCAATGTTTTTATGAGATTATACGTCATGTTAATCCACACTTTCGCATATTCTCCTGGTCCTATTTCAAATAACATTTTACTGCTTAGCAATGCCTAAAAAAATTAATTTGCTCGTCAGGTATCAGTTCGGTTACTCTCCACGAGAAAATATCTTTTATCTTTGATTGGAAATTGTTCAGTTTTGCTGATAATAAATAGCATTAAGACATTTACATGACGAGTTGGAACATTTAAATACTGTTTGTTGCGAAGAGCTAATATATATGCAAGTATGTATTAGGTGTTGCGAACCTAGTAACAAATTAGTTCAGTTGTGATCAGAAGGATAAACCAAAGGCAGCATGAAAGGAAAGTATAATCTCATGCACATTCGTTTCGTGCTTACTGGCGACTCATCAGTAGGAGCCGGTATTACGCCCTTTAACCACTATATATTTGGTCGAAGAATGTGGAATAATTGAACGGTACAATCTCCTAGACGAATGTGTAAACCTGAAATAGTGAAGCTAACATCATATAAAGTCTACGACAATGCGACTTCATCGGTAACTCACGCTATATAATATATATTTCGAGTCTGTAAAGGATTCTAACACTACGGCTATTGTGTTAGTAACCGATACCAGCATCATTGTACCGAAAAGGTACATGGTACTAACACTATTGTTTCGGAGTCGGGACATTTTACCAACCTGATGGATATCAATTTATGCTATAGTTCACCGAAATTGAGAATTACAACAATTTCTGAACACCTGTTTCTCCAGTAAATCCATACACTCTGGCCTTGGAACATTGTTCTACAAGTTTCCACATAACAGTAAACATCTAAACGTTAATTGTTTATAAAAAAATTATCGCCTTCGTCTGTGCTAAAAGAGTTATAAATACGTGCAGACGTCAAAAGAAAATTCTGAAAAAACCTTTCCAGCTCCTAACACATGAATGCGAAAATAATCCCATGAATGTGCTAAACGCTCTAGTGACAATGTAAACTCTACGAGAGCTTTCCTAAACAACACAACGTCAAAGACACAAATTAATCTGCATACCCACCACTCAGGTAAGAAAAAATTTCAACTCGGACGATTGTAAATGTCACAAGTTAATTGAAAGCTAGCGAAATATTACATAACATTGCTTAGTATGTATTAGGTGTTGCGAACCTCGTAACAAATTAGTTCAGTTGTGACCAGAAGGATAAACCAAAGGCAGCATGAACGGATAGTATAATCTCATGCACATTCGTTTCGTGCTTACTGGCGACTCATCAGTAGGAGCCGGTATTACGCCCTTTAACCACTATATATTTGGTAGAAGAATGTGGAATAATAGGACGGTACATTATTATTCCACATTCTTCTACCGAATATATAGTGGTTAAAGGGCGTAATACCGGCTCCTACTGATGAGTCGCCAGTAAGCACGAAACAAATGTGCATGAGATAATACTTTCCGTTCATGCTCCCTTTGGTTTATCCTTCCGGTCACAACTGAACTAATTTGTTACTAGGTTCGCAACATCTAATACATACTTGCATATATATTAGTTCTTCGCGACAAACAGTATTTTACTGTAATAACAATGCTTAATTAACTATCATAAGAGAAATAATGGTTGTGCATACTCACCTGGCGTATTGCAATAGTAAAAAACAATAAATTGCTGGCATTTAAAGAATACTGGATGGACCATTCGAATAAACATTTTAAAAGTTAAGAGCTTTGTTATTGTGTATTAGGCATTGCGTATTTCGTAAAACATATTTGAAATAAGACTATAATGATATACAAATGTTATGATGAATAAAAGGTACAATCTCATGCAACATCCGCCTCGAGCTTACAAACAACTCATCATTTGGAGCCGGTGATACGTCCTTTACCAACTGTAAATTTGATCAATAAAAATGGGGCAAGTAGACGTTACACCATCTCACATTTAGTGATCAAATATATTGTGATTATAGGGCGCATTACCGGCTGTTAATGATGTGTCGTCAGTAAACACTAAACGCATATATACCTTTTTTCGTGCTGACTTTGGCATAACTTTCTTGTCCTATTTAAACTAATCGGTTACCTGGTATGCTAAATCAAGCTTCGTTCATCGCGTAAATAAAAACATACAATTTATAGCTACTCCACTAATAAAACTGTAAAAAAATAAATTCAAGTTACCTTTGCTTAAATCCTCCAAATAGGCAAAAGATAAAAATAAGATAACTTAGATTATTGTACATTTTTTAAAGTTTAAGACGAAATAAAATTGAGATATAAACAATATTGAAAGTGTGATTTACGAAGACTCCTTTTTTGTCGAATGGATTTAATAATCCGTGATTTATATTAATTAAACGAGCATTGGTTGCGCGGGCGATGATAACATTTATTATGATCAAGGTCACGAACTTGATATAAACACCTGACCCATTAAGTAAATACATTTGTCAGTATAAACTAAGAATTGTATATTGTAGAAAAGGCAATTTATCGAGTAGACCGGTTTCGTCCATATTGGGAACTCATCATGTACTGGCACTGTCCGAGGCAAATTCTGACCAGTACGTAATGAGTTCCCAATACGGACAAAACCAGTCTACTGAAGGAATGGACTTATCTACACTATATAATTCTTAGTTTATACTGACAAATGTAAGTAATTAATGAGTCAGGTGTTTATATCAAGTTCGCAAACTTGATTATAATAAATCCGTGATTTAACTATGCCGGATTGTGTTTATCTAAATTCTGCAAACTTATAGCGCAATGAGGAGTTTTAAAGATTAGAGTAGAGCAGAAGCCTGACTTTTGTTTATCACAAAACATGTGTGTAGAGGAAACCGAAGTAAAATTTACCGCAGTAAAATTACAAATTACCATTATCACCCTCATCAAGATAAACACCAAAAAACAACGACAGAAACATACAGAACGCTATATAAGTAAATTATACTGATGTCGCTTAACGATTAATTTATTCACAAAATAAAAAAAACGTTTATAGGAGAAAACCATAAGGATTGAGCCACGACAGTTGCAGTAAACGCTTCAACTTAAGGAGAAGACGATTAAGAAGTACATGCTTGTTAAAAACATCTGAAATAAAAACACCAATTAGAAAAACTCGCTGATATATTAGACTGTTTCCAACACAGGCCAGGAACTAGCGATCGAACACTAATTGTGTAAAACTGGATTTATTCTACCCAACTTGAATGTTTGTGGTTTCTTTTGTCTTTTCCCAGGCATAACGTCTCTGCCTTGCGCTTTATGCCAAATCAGCCCAGGCTCGAAGAACAGTGCCTCGCTGGGCATACGGTCGACGAGCATACACAGCAGCGCTATTGAATGAGTCTTATTTGTTAGTCTTACATAAAGACCTTGCATGAAGATCAACAAATATGCCTGCGCACTTTGTTCCTGGCCACCAAAACTACAACAGATATGGGAAGAAATTTTCTAATCTATAAAATACGAATTTTTTGGAAAATGTGTCGTGATTACCATGTGTTTTTCACTAATGATAAATAGAGTTATGTTTTGGTGTATAATATTGGAACCTGAACTTTTTCCGACTTTAGATAAACACTAAACCGATTCTTTCAACCAGTTGCAAAAAATGCTACCAACAGACGCACGCATTGGTGCGATTCGACTTTTCTGTGTCATTATTAAAACACGAGAGTAAACTTTCTAAAGAGTATCAAGCAGCCATAATGCAATTAAACGAACATTGGTTACGCTGGCGGTGATAAAAATTACTTTAATCAATGTTGTGGTCTTGATATAAACACCAGTCCCATTTTGTACATATATTTGTCTGTATAAAATAAGCTTGGTACCATATAGAAAACGCAATTCGTCATGTAGATCGGTTTCGTCCTTATTGGGAACTCTTCATGTACTGTTCAAAATTTACTGCGAACAGGACTTGAGAATGGTCAGGTCGGCTTAGGAGCCTGTTACTCTAACCACAGAAAGGCAGTACGTTGGACATGAGTAGACTAGACTGTTCGGGTTATGTGGTATTGAAGAGACCATTATAGTTCAGTTGAAGTAATACACATTCAGCACGGCTAGGATGGCGTAGTAGATGGGTTGCAAGTTGTTGAAGCAAACGCGCCCTGGTTTGTGAATACGCCGTGACAATACTGATAAGTACTTGATGAGTGGTCATTAAGGAAGAAACGGTCTACTTAATGAACTTCATTTATTATTTTAATAAATTTTTATAGGAGCATATAAACAAAAAAATCATACTTTAATTCAATATTTATATACAGAACTTCCAAATAATTAAGCGAAATTGTGTGTTCAAATAAATATAACAGTTGTTGTCCCGTACTTAAATCTTACACTGTATATCGTCGTACTGTAGCTTATTTACACAATAATGTTTTTGCAATTTTTGAATCCACGTATATCAATGCTATAGCAATAGAAGTGGACATTTAGCTTTAATCGATAGTGGATTCTTGGATCAATAAATGGTTGCCCAGAGATCCATGATCTATGGCTAGCATTGTAAGAGTATGATGCTTCGGAAGTGTTGCCACAAACGAAAATCTACCGTGCAGTTGATCGAAAAAAGATGGCCAATAAAGGCGAAGAAATGCATTTACTTCCCTACAAAGTTACATTGATATTAAAATCAAAAAAAACTTGTATGTATTCATTAAACCAACTTTACCAGAAAATTGATCGGAAAAGAGTATGAATTGTAACCGAAGAAATGCGCAAATTTGCAAACCCAGTGAATCTACCCAATCATACAATTTTATTTATCTATCACACCGTCCGTTTGAGGCCAGGACTTTCAAAACTATTTGTAAATTAGACCATACTTTGTAAATAGCAACCCCTTACTACTAAAATTAGTATATAATCTAAGTTTCTGGGAGTTTAATAAATGTTCTCATAAAATACTTATTATATAAATAATGCATTAATTGCCTGATATTGCCCAATAGTGAGTATATATGCTTACAGTAAGATGAACCTCGGACCCAGCTGCGGCTACAAGTCGTGCAGCAGTCTCTTGAGACATTCCTGTTACTGGTCGACCGTCTACAGCAAGTATGCGATCCCCCGTACGTAATGGAGCCACGACTTCCTGTTGTCTCGTCGGTCTTCGCCGCTTGCTTAACTCGACTTGGCCCGAAGTAGCTACAGAGCCTGCGAGCTCAAAGTTGTTCGCGTGTTCGTAGTTATCTTCAGGTTCCTTAGAATCGTTTATTCATAAATCAAGCGTTTTAGAAAAACATGAGAGTTTGAGGTGAAACATATAAATTAAAAACGTTGAAAGAGAAATTATAAAATGACTGCATGGTGTAAATATGAATTCTGATGAGTGGACATATAAAAATTTTTATAATTAACTAATTATTTTATTTCCGGTTTTTTCAGTCTATTCGATAGGGAAATTAGATTATTTAATTCCTCGACCGCGCTTGCAATCTTGTCTAATTTTAAAGCGTGACTGCAGATTTTTAAAACAAGTAGAGCATCTCACACAAAAAACGAGCTAATTTTGTCTAACCATTTCATTTTGCCGTTCACTTGCTTTGGCTAGCAGTTCGGGGTCATCTATGCCGTCGGCCGCAGTTCCCTCCAAAGGCATCCATCGTGCTCTGCTCGCACCCCCACCGGGAGTCAATGCTTTCACATAAATCCCTAAATCCTCACCAGCGTCTGACTGTAAAAGGTAACATTAAATAAGTGGTCAAATAAACATGTGCAATGTGACGTTTTCAGCGTTGCTTAAAACTGTCAAATGAGTAAAGAAGGTACATCAGAAAATAACGTTGCTATGATTAGCTGCAATGATTTTCTAAATACAAATTAGTTAAAAATATAATTTATTCCATAATTTTCCCTATACTATAAACTATTATTTACGAGTATTTTGCTGATTGCCGAGTAGAATTTTAACTCTTTAAGAAAAAATGACAAAATAACATGACATAATGTCGCAAGGTTAAGCAACACCCTTGGTAAAAACATAAATTTAATACCATGGGAAAATGTAAAAATGTTTATCGTATCAACAAACACGCAGGTTGCGTTACAATCTGATAAAGAATTCGAAATGACAGTACTACCTACAGTTTTGTTATCAATGTACTGTAGCAATTGAAAACTAAGCTACACACAACTGGCTCAAGTTACAATAGCAGTCAATGCTATTACTTACGACTTCCCAACTATCTACTAGACAACTTATTAAATCAATTTTGCATATTTCAGATAAGCGCCAGTCCAATTTTTTAACCAGCTGCATAACGAAATAGTACTACTCGCTATTATAATTACAGAATTCGTTTCGACCTCCCATGGTCATTATTAGGGATAAGCGGCAACGCCAACAACGAGGATCTTACTGTTATATATAAATAATTCTCTAAGCAAAGTTTACAAACTTGATAAAATAAAAAATCCCATTTTATTCAACTGTCGCACAACATCGAGGTAGTTTTGCCATATTGTTCGACCGGTTGGATACAATGAGATTGGTGTTTATCTGTAGCTCGCAAACTTTATTTAAAGTATTGCTATCACCGCCCGCAAAATCAATAAACGTTTAATTGTACAACTTTTGTAAATCTGATGAAAGCTGCAAAACATCCGTGTTCGCGACTGTAGAGAAGTTGTACAGTCAACATTTTTAGTTAGGTACAGTGTAGATGAGGCTAACGGAGATGAGAGTTGCATATTTAACTTTTATTTCCTTACATATGATCTTCGGTTCGGTCCTAGCTGGTCAGTCTGCCGTTGTGCCCTGATGATGATCACAGGTTGAAATGCGTCAGTACGTGTGACTAATGGTAGTTTTGCTACGTTATGCGACTGGTCAGATACCATAGGTGTGGTGTTTATCTCAACGTCGCAAGCTTGATCTAATGAATTGCTATAAAAATCGCGCAACCACTTATTATTTAATTGAATAACTTACACATAATATGTAAAAAAAACAAAAATGTGCCTATTGCCAAAAGAATAAAAAATCGCGAAACTGGATTTGTCAAATTTGCCTGATCTGTGTTGTGACTAACACAAACACAATTCCAATCGTTTTATTCCTTGAAGATATTTTGGCAACTTTTGGCGGCTGCCATCTTCGGTTCAACAAACATCACAAGTTTTAAAAAATGAACCAATGGTGCAAATGGAATATTTCCTCTAGATATTATTTATACTCCAGACTGACCCTTTACTAGGTAGTTGCATGTTACGTGCATGTGTATGTGCGTGTATACCAATACCTGCTATGTTAATGTAACTAAGTGAAACTGGAGTGGCTGAAAATGAATTTACCATTTACATGCGTCAGATAGTTTGTTTTATACTCACCATGTGAAATGGCGTAATTGAGGTCGCCCTCACATCATAGGCCGGAGAACCCAGCAAATCAAATCTACTCTTCATAAACCCATGCCAACGTAAGTGATAAAATTAAAAAACGGACTAACCGCGCACGTGTGAAATTTCACCCAAACCACCAAAGTAGTAATTAGGCGCACGTCTCGCATGTACGTTTGTGCGTGTATACATAAACAATAAAAGAATCAGTTAAATATGACTAATACAGGTATATATCCATTGAAATATAACTTCAGTCAATAGATATTAATTTACCCTTTGCGCGCGTCGAACTAATTAATTTATTCTTAACGTTTGAAATTTTCCATTACCCGAGTGTTCTCAATGGACAAAATGAGTGAAACACATAAAATAATCATATTAGGTATATTGGGAATCTAGATTATCAGAAGAAATAAAAAAAGTTAGGGTTAGACAAGAAAATTATCAAAATTATTTCATATTCAAAGCAATATAAGGAAAGTAGGTAAAAGTCCTTTAAAAAGAGCTTTAAAAAATAAACGAAAAGTTGAAGGATGAAATTTGGGAGGGAAACATTCTCAATAATTAAATACTGTTTGTTGCGAAGAACTAATATATATGCAAGTATGTATTAGGTTTTGCGAACCTAGTAACAAATTAGTTCAGTTGTGACCAGAAGGATAAACCAAAGGCAGCATGAACGGAAAGTATAATCTCATGCACATTCGTTTCGTGCTTACTGGCGACTCATCAGTAGGAGCCGGTAATAATTGATTAACCAGGAATAATATAAGAAGCTCATTATTGATCCTGTCTTAATCCGATGTTATTAATCTTTACTGGATCTAGCTTTAGATTCTGAATCGTGCAAAATACTTCTCCTACCATAAGCTAGTGCTACATTCCAAATCAAAACTAACGATATTTCTACAGCTGTTCCATTCATAATATCATCCATAGATTTAATTTCGATAGATTATCCAATCAATGTCGTCATCCTGTTAAGACTACATATTGCTGTATCTCTGCAATCATTCCAGTTAATAATATATCCGGTCTCCACTGCATGACGGGAAAGATCGGATATAGCAACATGTCCATATTTATATGCAGTTCTATGTTCTCATTTTCTTACCAATATATGCATACAATCGTCAGCAAAAACTAAGCATTTTGTAATTTAGAAAAGCAAATTCATCCAAATCGCAAACTTCATTTAAATAATTGTTATAACCGCCTGCGCAACCAATATTCGAGTTAATATATAAATGTTAAATGAAATAACACTTCAACAAGTAACGTGGAGTCTTTTCTATAATGAGAGATTTGGGGTCGTTTGTTGGAACTTGATGTCTACAGAAATGCCATATAGACTAAACCTAAATGAAAGGCTATCGAAGAAAAATTAGTTAGTTTATAACTGAAAATTGTGTATAGCAGGAGGCAGAGTGGCTCACTGGTAAGAGCAGCAGACCCACAAGCAGACGTGCCAAAGTTCGAGCACATTCCGCGGCAAATTCTGGATCGTATGTGATGAATTCCCAATAAAGATGACACCGGTCTACTGAATGAATTGCCTTTTCTACATTATACGATGATTAGTTTATACTTACAAATGCATGTACATAATGGGACTGTTGCGATCTTGACATAAGCACCTGACACATTAATTGGATGGTTGTCAGTGTGTTTTTAGAGCATATGAACTACTCTTATTTTGACCTATTAAAAAATCATTCCAATTTAATTTTGAATAGCATGTTCAAAAGTGCAAGGCTATTACACTAGGAATAAATTATAAATATATATATATATATATATATATATATATATATATATACTTTATAAATGACTCTTTGGAATAAGCCAGCTCCATTAATGGAGTTTCTTGGGAATTTGGTACAAATTGTTCTACATGAAATATATATATATATATATATATATATACATAAATATTTAGGAATATTTTATTCTGATATATAGAGAATCACAAATATTTCATATTTAGGAAAAAAACAGCATTTTGCAGAATATACATAAGCCAAAACAAATAAATTACGATTTTATTCTTTATTACTCATTATTTGTATGGTTTATACGTAACAAAGAAAACGCCAACCCTAAGTATTAAAATATTTCCACATGTCATGGTCTTAATCAGAGTACGACAGCAAACTGAATAAGGAAACGAAATGTATGCATATATATATATATATATATATATATATATATATATATAACAAATTAGATATGCGGCTCTTAAAACTTGTAGTCTTGCAAACATTGTACCGACTGAAAATACCGGTCCGACCCTCGTTAGTTAGATTACAGTCGTGCTATGATGATAACAATGTAGGGTCGAAGCACGTTCGTGCGTGCGACTGTCTGTAGCTTTGCTGTTGTGTCAATAGATGAATGTATACAATTGGTGAAGATATCAAGTACAGGAGCCTTAATAAAAATTATAATTACCCTCACTCGTGCAATCAATGACTAATCAGTCATAAACGTGTTTATAAAATAAAACAATCGTTGAGTGCGCGGGCCGTGCTAACAATCAATAAGCTCTGAATTGCGAGTTTGATACGAACACCAATTCCATTATATACATACATTCAGTAGTATAAACTAAACAGCACTTGAAGAGTTCGTAATTAGGAGGAAACAGAACTACTGGATGAATTACCTTTTCTATACAAAATAATTTTCAGTTTATATTGATAAATGTATATGCGTCAGTGCGTTGCGACTGGCGGTAGTTTTGTTATGTTGTTCGACAACTGGTAAAATACAATGGGATTGGTGTTTACTTCAAGCTCGCAAACTTGCTTTAAGAATTGTTACCACCACTCGCGCAATCAATTATTGTTTAAATGTATTGCCTATATATGTATATGTGGCGAAAGCTGCAAACAGTTAATGTTCTTGACTGCATAGAAATTGTGCAGCCGACATTTCCAGTTAAGTTCAATGTATTGGAGACGGCTAGATGTGAGAGACGTATATCTAAATTTGATCTTCATATATATTCTTTGCGGCTTGATCCTCGATAGTCAGTTTGCCGTCGTACTCTGTTGATCATAATGGAAGGTCAAAACGCGTCAGTGCGTTGCGATTGGAGGTAGTTTCATTATGTTGTTCGACGCCTGGTTAAGTACAAGCGGATTGGTGTTTATTTCAAGCTCGCAAACTTGCTTTAAAGAATGTATATATAATAGGATTTGAGTTTATAACAAGCGTGAAACCTTGGTCTAAATAAACGTGTGGAAATGTTAGTTTGTGTGTGAATATTTTTCAGTCTGGGGTAGGAACAAATTCTTGCTATGAAATACTTGATATTTGATTACTCTTCTATCGGTAAAATTTGCTTTTATCCGGCTGTTATGCGTTTTCGCAACCGAATTCACGAATTTATTTTCTCCGTATGGTGTCAGTGTCACATTGATACTGATTTGTGCTGCGTCTCACTTCTAACAACGATGAGTGTGCAAATTCGAGCATAAATCGTTTTTCTATTAGTGCAGTTTCGAGTAATTAAAACGCTAATCCTTATGTGATTTTCATAATCACTTTTATAATCACTACATGTGTTGCACATCCACTTGGATGGTTGATGATGGTGCTTCAACGGGTGGTCAGGGTAGGCTCGATACGTGAAAATTGATTTTGATGCTGATGTATCGTGGCCAGCCAAATAAGCACGAATTCGGTTTACTGGATGAATGTCCATTGATTACTAATGAGATGCGTAGTTTCTACTGACAATATATATATATATATATATATATATATATATATATATATATATATATATATATATATATATATATATATATATATATATATATACTACTATATATATATATATATATATATATATATATATATATATATATATATATATATATATACTATATATATATATATATATATATATATATATATATATATATATATATATATATATATATATATATATATATATATATATATATATATATATATATATATATATATATATATATATATATATATATATATATATATATATATATATATATATATATATATATATATATATATATATATATATATATATATATATATATATATATATATATATATATATATATATATATATATATATATATATATATCAGTAGCACGATCAGTTGCATTAAATCAATTAGCGCAAATTAACCACTTCGCAACAAAACGTTCTAATGCTCCTTTATTGCAACTAATGTTAACTTTAATTTACGAAATTTTTTACAAACTACTTAGTAGAAAATTGTAGCATTAAACGCATGCTGAAACCGGCCAAAGCAGAGTAGACACGCACACATTCGCGCAATAGAACAGGCGACTGAAACAATGTCAATCAGTATGAATAGTTGCGATACATTTTCATACAGTGAAATGACGTGTAATTCTAATAGTAATCAATTTGGTCAGTGCTCCAACAAGATTATACAGCACATAGGCAGTTATGTCAACACATATTATATATATATATATATATATATATATATATATATATATCTGCAAATGCGTATATAGTAAAATATCCCAAAAATATCTAAGGTTAAACAAAGCTATCAGATTGCAATTGTGCATTAAAGCAGACAATTAAGGCAGTCATCCGGCAATGCGTACTGTCAACTTTATCTCCACAAACCTGGTGCTCTTTATATGTCATTATTTGCACAATAGATAGCATCGAATGTCCATTTGCATGAAGCTTACAGAGTCAGCTCGTAACGCAAGCCAGTCTTCCGGCCCCACCGACCCTACCCTTCCGAAACATACGGAATGGTGGAATTAATGTCACTGCCTGACAGTTTGTTCAAAATGTTTGCCACACACAACCAACTGGAGCGTAAAAGGAAACTCGAGTGACCTAGGGTCGACAGACGGACAAGGAATACAGGTCTCTGCTACACTCAGTAACAAAAGTACTAATTGATTTTACGCATAAATGAATAGGTGAAAAACAATTGAAGACTAACCTTTGCAGCAATAATGTTAACGCCAAGATTATTGCCCAGTTTTGGCACAATTACAGCGTATAGCCGACTCTCTACCAGACGACCGGCTGGTCCACCAGTTATTAACTCCTCCAATTCTTCCAGTTGGCATTGATCAGCCGACGAGTGCGGCATCGTTCCATTTCTTATTTGGTTTTGTTGCTGAGTGATTTCCTGCTGCTGTTGCATAGGATGGTCTTGGACCGCATCAGGTAATCGTATTTGATCATTTTGCCTACTTTGAAATTATAAACGATATATAAATTAAATGAGATTGGTTGCGCGGGTGGTGATAATTTTTTAAATTGAGGTTTCGATATTGATATAAACACCTGTCCCATTATTTACACACATTTGTCAGTATAATCTAAGAATTTTCTAGAGTAGAAAAGAAAATTCATCCGGTAGACCGGTATCGTCCTTATTGGGAACTCATCACGTACTGTCCACAATGTGCTGCGACCAGGGCTCGAACCTGGGCACGTCTGCTTTGGAAACTGTCGCAATAATCTCTGAGCCAACCAATATGGACGAAACCTGTCTACTGGATGAATTGCCTTTTCTACACTATACAATTCATAGTTTATACTGACAAATGTATGTACATAATGGGACAGATTTTTGTACCGCGATGTAAAGAAGGCTACAAAGATGTATAGCAGATAGCTAGTTGAATTATCAACATGAAATTAGAAGAATATATTGCTCCACTGAAGGCTAGCAGAAGCAAGAGGCCGAACTAAATGTGAAAAGAAAATGACAGCTTATTTTATAGGAACAACATTTCACTCGTGCTCATAAATTTACAAACTAGAAAAAGGCAAACTTCTGACGCTTCTTGTAAGACCATTAGGTAACTTGGTGACGACAAAAATGCAGTTAAGTTCAGCTTGATGATTACATTTATATAGCACTTGAATCATCCCATTAAACAGAAATTGTTTTGCATAAACTAAGCAATTTATAATGTATAAAAGTCAATTCATGCGGAAGACCGGTTTTGTCTTTATTGTGGACATTTCAAGTACTGTGCAGAAATTGCAGCGGACAGTACTTGAAGAGTGTCAATAAGGATCAATCCGGTCTTTTTGATGAATTTCCTATTCTATACTATACGCTACTCAATTTATACTGACAAATAAATGTATAAAATGAGATTAGTAGTTATGTCAAGTGCGCAACCGGGATTTGAATAATTGTTACCACCTGCCGCTCAACCATTGATCCTTTAATTATTTTAATTTGCCCATCTGACACCAAAGCACGATGATTACAAAATGCAGTACGTTTGCATATAAAAAAGTGGCTAGCTCATTAGAAAAGTATGTTACCTACTAAGAATAACAGCCTAAAATTGTGGTACTATATTTTGACCGTATCCACTAAGTATCTAGGATTAAAATTGATATCAATAGCTGGCATTATCAATTGATTATTATATTTGACCTAATTTACAATCGGAAAATGATATTTTTTTGATTTTGATGCGATCAGTTCTTAAACTATTAGCCAACTAAAGTAAAAAATATTAAGCTTAATATGTTAAAAATGGCGAAAGAAATTGAACGGAATTTAATGAGAATAATTTTTATTCAGAGAGGAAAACTTGAAATATACACCGATTTCAGATTTTACTCTACGGGCTGCACGACATAATAATTTACCCCCATCTCGTATTATACCTTCAGAGTGGTAAAACAAAGCATCGTTTCGGTGTAATTTTCAGGCACACAACCTTGACTCCAACGGTGTTACAGTCAAGGCTTTTGCCATCCTCAGTCAGATAGAAACACGGATCTATCGAATTGGGGAATATTACCAAGATCAAATGAAAAAATAAGTAATTTCGCTTTAAAATCAGGACCAAAATAATATTTCATAACGAAATAACAAAATTCTTTGGAAGTTTAAATCCTAGAAATTAAGCGATTTTTATTACTATTTATTGTCCGATAAATTTCTTTTCATACACTCGCCCCAAATTCTTCTTGATATTTATTGATTGATGTTTCAATCAACACACCGGTCATCTCGTTCAAGTTCTTATTTCAACAAAAAATGAATTCTATATCAATAACTTCCACTGAGTCGTAAAGTAATCTTCGCGAGCTGTGGGAACGAATTTGTATTAGCCCTATCCCAGTTTTCTGGCAATGATTAACAGTACTTTCAGTGGTTGAACTGCTCATAGCCTAATTTGGACCAATGTTGGAGGCCAAAAGCTACTGATATATACACGGCAAATAAAACTAACTGAATAACATACTTCAAATTTAAATCGCCAGTAAAATTAGACTTTCCAGCCCACTATATCGAAGAATTAAATTAGACGGTTTACATTTTAGAAATTTATAATTTCGTATATCACGTGCATTCATTTAAAGTAATTTATCAGCAAAGTCCACCAATATCTAACACTAGCACTAACTTGAAGAAAAGCGTAGCTCGCCATAATAGATTCTCTATGTCGGAGCATATTTATCAGGCAAGTGAAATAGCTCATTTATCAAATTTCACAGCTCAACACCAAGCACTGTCTTAAATTTTACTATGAAAATAAATTTGGACTTACTTCGGATTGTAAGTGTGCATATACAAAAAAAGCTGTATGTGAAAATCTAGTTGCTAAATAAGAGGAAACAATGGTCATCAATTGTCCCACATTTATCACCAAAATATATGGTGGGTAAGGGTGTAATACCGAGCCACCAGTAAGCACTAAACTAATGTGCACATGAGATTATACCGTCCGTTCATGATGACTTTGGTTTAACTATCTAGTCATATTTGGACTAATTTGTTACTAAGTTTACAATACATAAAACACAATTGCTTTAAATAAATTGTCGTATAAATCAGAAAATTGCAGAACATTTAAAAAAATGTAAGTTAACTAGTCAAGAAATTCGCCATTATTGGACAAACTCTTAAGTATCGGCTGGGACTGTCAGAAGAATCAACCTCCGCTTCATAACCATTATACAATATTTAATAGTACATTAATTATTTTTATAATGAAGTACTTACTGTGAGCTCTTTCATGTCTGAAAGTTTACTCAAGCACTGATACGAGTAGTTAAATGGTATATAGACAATACAGTTAAACAATAATTGAATGCGCGGGTGGTGGTAACAATTCGTTAAATCAAGTTTGTGAGCTTGAAGTAAACATCAACCCAATTGTATTTAACCACTCGTCGAACAACATAACAAAACTACCGCCAGTCGCACGGACTGACGTGTTTCGATCTTTCATGATCATCATCAGAGTACTACGGCAAAATGACTAGCAAATTGTATTGTCTATATTTGTGTGTGTGGCGAACGCTGCAAACAGTTAATGTTCGTGACTGCATAGAAATTGTGCGACCGACATTTCCAGTCAAGTTCAATGTATACGAGACTGCTAGATTGTGAGCCGCATATCGCTTTGATTTCCATATATATATATTCGAAAATGCGGTTTGATCCTCGATAGTCGGTTGCCGTCGTACTCTAAATGATGATGACATCATCGGAAAATCGAAACACGTCAGTGTTAATGCGTCTGGTGAAATTGATTTATTATATTTCGACGACTGAATCAACACTGGTATTGGTGTTTAGTTGAAGCTCGCAAACTTGGTTTAAAGAGTTAAATGGTATGTTGGTAATCAGTTTAAAATTAATGTGTCTGTAAAATTTGCGATTGTGAATTACCAGACATAGTAAAACCTAGGTGGAAAAATGAACAAAATCATGCACAGACCGTTAAAAGCTGATTCAAATATTTTTCTACTCTTTATTCAAGGTATAGAGAATTTGTTAAATAGACAACAAAATAATGTCAGAATTTCAAAATTGCATTACCGCAGCGAAACTGTGAAAAGCATTCGATTATGAGTGGGCTGTGAAAACAACTTAGTCGCATATTATAAATTCGCACTGGATGATTATTTATTGAAGATTTACTTCCTTCGAATGCGCAGTGAATTAATAATCAAGTATTTACGTCAGAGAGAGAATTGTTGTATCTCAAAGGGACATTCTATAGTTGACGGTATAAAAGGCTAGGGCCAGCCAAATGTCAGAACAGAAAATACTTGGGCCCCTGTTAAATACGATTGTAACTTACGACTGTATGAAACCACTTTTTCTAGCATATGCATATAGATACACTGTGAAATGTTTAAACTAAACCGTTTTTGTTTAACAATGTCGAGAAGTGTAAAATAACGATTAAAGGCATCGCTCGTCCGTTTTGAATAAACTGCATTTTCGAGCATACACTTTCATCTTAGTTTCCTAATAAATTTTAACAAAAAGTGTGACAATCAAGTATAGTTAGAGAAAGTAAGACTTTGATGCCAGATTACAGACATGAAAAAACTATCGTCAAAGAGTGATTAAAAAGCGGAGAAGTCTTAAGGTGACGTTTTCCGGAACTAAATTAATAACCTAGCTAAGTCCTAAATATTTAACTAATTTATGACAACCAATGTTCGTTTAATTATATAAAATATCAGCTGACAACAAAATTAGCTATATATATATATATATATATATATATATATATATATATATATATATATATATATATATATATATGAACTTGAGTGGAGGTGGTTAATGTTTCTTTTCATAAAATATTAAGGATGATTTATTGTTTTAGACTGTTTTTTCGTGGATTGCGCGCCTGGGCAAAACGAATTTATTGGAAATAATTTTGATGGTAATAACTTTCTACTGCCCTTTAATATTTTTATTTAAGAATTTCATTGGTATTTACTAAGCATTGAATTAGATAGAAAATACAATCTGACTATTAGAACATGTTTTCTTGTTCATAAAATCACTTTTAGTAGCATGGCTGTGGCCGGCATGGATTGGAACCAAGAGCATTTGGGTCAGAGTAATACAGTTTCCACTCTACGCAACAATGTGTTACTATTTTACGTTTATATATAATCAATGACAAAAATTTTTGAAAAACAGATGAGCAGCAAAAAGTAGTGCCCCAACGCTATCGTGATTGCCTTTTTCAAAATGCTACTGTTTATCCAATTATATATTAAATGTTGCGCGCCTATTAACACATTAGTTCAAATATGATCAGAACGATAAATCAAAGTCAGCATGGACGGAAGGTACAACCTCATGTGCACACCCAAACATATAGTGGGTATAGGGCGTAAAACCGGCTCCACATTTGAACTAATTTGTTACTAGATGTGCGTCACCTAATATATAATTGTACAAATATATATATTAGCTCTCCGCAACAACAAGTATCTAACGTTTATCTAATTAAAAACGCTTAATTGTGATCTGTTTGCAGACTTAACTGAATTCAATTTAATTGTTCATGAAGTTGATTAATAACCAATTATTTAAAGAAAGGACACTAGCTTAATATAAACGAATTCGCCATTATAAACTAAGCATGGTAAAATGAAGAAAAGGCAATTCAACTAGTAGACCGGTTTCGTCTTTATTGGGAACTCTTCAAATACTATCTAAAATTTTGACGCCGACCTGGCTCGAACGTAGCCAATTCTCCTTCAGAGTATGAAGTCTATCCGCTGCATCATCCCATCGCACGCTAACCAGAATTTTCATTTTTATACTAATTTCTATTTTTTGAAAGCCTTTTCTTCAGGTGGAGCTTATATTTCACCTTTTTAAACATAATGTTCCAACTAGCCGAATTCTGGACAGTATTTGATGAGTTAATGAGCACGAAATCAATCGATTGGATGAATTACTTTTTCTACATAACAAAATTTTTAGTTCAAGCTAATAAAGTATTAGAATTGGGTTAGTGTTTATATCCAGCTCGCAATTTTAATTTAAATAATTGTTAACAATACCGAACAGTGAGTGATGCTTTGCTTATATTAACCATTTGTTAAGGCTATTTTCTGAGAGATTAAAATTGCGTAAATAATATAATCCAGCAAAACTGTGCAACTTTATAAGTAATCAACAATGAGCATACATACTTATCTAAAAATATTCTTACCAGCAAATTGGCTATACTTAGATTTATTTTCGGGTTTATTCATGAATATATACGTATATATATATATATATATATATATATATATATATATATATATATATATATAAACCTAATTTTTGTAAAGCTAGACATAAACAAAACTGTTTGTTGAACAATGTTTCGAAACGAAAGTTAAGAGTACATGCAATGGTACAATTGTAAAAGTTCTCGGCCACTTTAAAACCAATAGCCAAAGTATTCGCATAAACCATGCCAAAGTTGGTAAATTTAATGGGAATGGAGTAAATATTATCCTTTTTTATGAATTTCTCATTATTGACAGTACACGGTTGCTGTCTGTCGGCAAAAGTAACACATATTTTGGGTCTTCAATTTGTTTGTAATAAAAAATAAGCAATTTGGATGTTTATACACACTTTTAGCATGTAGTCTCGTGCAGTTGATTGTAAAGCGCAACATAGTCCTCATTCAACAGAGCTGAAGCAACTCAACGAGGAAATCACTTTGAACCGAATTTCACTTCATAAACAAAGCGGAGAGTCAAAAGAATTCGAATGGTTTTATACACGACAATGGATCTTGACAAAATTACTAATTCTTCGTATCCACATTCGAAGGTCAACTTTTACAAAGCACGCTTTCCATCATTTAATTTGACTAATGGTAAATGTATAAAGCATGTAGACGACCACCTATAATGGAAAACTGAACGCATGATTGTCATTTTTCTCTAAAGTAATAGCTTAATTCGCGTCCAGCATAACGTTCAGTAGTAGTGTTGAATTAAATTCAAAATTTTTCCAAATTCGCAGGTAAAGTGTAAAGTTTTAAAACATTGAACCTAACGTAGTTTAAAAAAATTCTCTTTGGCTGATTCCTTTTAGAGCTATGGTATTCAATCCAAGATTCGAATCGTGTTGTTTTCTGTTCAAACGGGTAAGAAAAGCTAATCAATAAAAAATGGCCTGTATAGAATTATGAATACATGAACTATTGAAAATAATAATATTCTTCATTGCTAGCTTGTTTAATAAATGAAAGCCTTGGGTGAAACTCCTGCGTGTTATTTGTCAAGATACCCAAGCATGATATAACATCTTAATCTGAACAATAATTTTTTAAGCATAAGTTGGACATTTGTTAAGACTATAATCAAAACCTGCTAGAATTCACTTCAGAGTTATAGTTATCATCTAATGTAGAATTACGATAACTATAAGTTCTAAAAAGTGTATCCGGACAGTGGACTTGAAATTAATTTAAAATATACAACTTTTATTTACGTATTGAGGCTTTGCTGGCTAAGAAAAGAAGCACAACGCTGTAAGAGTTCTTCTCACCTTTGTTCGGCTCACATACTCCACTTGATTTGGACATCGGCTTCAATCACGCAATTAAATATTTTTTATTTTGCAATATATCGTTTTACTAAAAAGAATAGTTCATTTTTGCGCTAGTGGTGATAATTTCGAGCAAGTCTCCTAGGCTTTCTCAGAGAACCAGAACACATAAATTATTAACTATACGATTTTCAATTTATTAGACAAACGAAATGACGCCTTATCGCTTGAACCGAATTATTGCAAATTACCTAACGATAAGAAGTACATGAAATAAGTAAAAATAAAATTTGCACTGTACGATTTATATAAAAATGTAACCCCAGAGATGTTAGAAGAGGATGACGTATGCCCTTAATATGAGCTTAACTGCGTGCCACCTATGAACACTAAAATCGAATATATAAAAGACGCGAGTTCGTAAAGTGGTAGCACGTTCAATGTCTTAAATAAATAAGAACCAACAAGGAATTTCGTTTAATGACACAAGATAAGGCTTTAGACGTCATTCTTATGAATAAATAAGGCCAAATTAATCAAATAAGAAGTGTTGTTGATAATGAACAAAATTGCAAACCATACAAAATCTATCTAAACATATCCGAGACTACCGAGGATTTAATATGACGTGCGATTAAAGACGCATGAAGAGCAGATAAAAATAACGTGCGCTAATAATTCTAATGGAAACTGTAACATACTCCATCGTAAACAAGCAAAAAAGTGGTACACGCGCAGACAAAATTCACAACCTGCTGAAAGTACAAAAAATGTTGAACCAAGCTCATTTCTGCCACTAAGTTTATATATTTCAATGATCAACAAAAACTGGAAGATGAACCAAAATATAATACGGCTAGTACACATTCGAATTTCAAAAAATGTTTTCGCGATTCTGTTAATTTATTGAATAATTTTAAATCGCACAATGTCAAGGAAAAGCGTACCACATGTTTAGACATATAAAATCTGTTGGCAAGCATGCCTGTTATCAAAATTTTTGATTTAACAATTACTCCGATAATAACTACTCTTCTTTCTCAATTCATTGAAGTCGACAGAAAATTGTCAACGATTGAACATAGAATATTCGACTATATTTCGATAGTCAAAATATCACGCAAGCCGATGATGAGGCGTTGGGCAGTCCCTGAGTTAGACCACAAGCAAATAATAACATGTTCTATTTGGAGAAAATAAAATCGCATAGCCGATTACAAATTACGCTATGCTATACTATGGTATATATATATATATATATATATATATATATATATATATATATACTGTAGAATACTAATTTAAGTTATAGCAAAATCGCCCACATTGTGATTGAGTAGTCTGGCCAATTACTAGAGAAGCGAGGGAAGAACATGTAGCACAAAAAAGAAGTTGGCAAAGAGGATAGAGCAGTGAAATAAATTACAAATAGGAAAATCCAAACTAAAATGATTTGAAGATGGCTTTCACTGCAAAAAATGTCCACGAGTTGCGGATTGCAGAAGCAGGAAGTTTCAAAAACCTTTCAAATCAGTTTAATGAAAAAACAAATTTTTAAACGTGTTGTATATAAACCGGTGAATTTTTTGTAGCTCTGTGACCATAAATGTGCATTTTAGCTATTTCTTTGTTGCTATACAATGATAAAATGTAATATATTGCGATAAAATATGCCCGTATACACTGAGAATATAAAGCAGCATATATTTCAGCCGAGTTGAGATCTAATGATCAGAAAAAGAATTTTACTATCTGCCTTTTGTAATCTTGTTTATAGAATGAATTTATGCTTCGAAGCACACGTAATTTACTATTTTAAATTAGTGATAAAAATAGTTTGAATCCAACTCGCGTAATTATACCAGTATAACAAAGGAGATTATACCGAGCTCTTATGTGGAACAAAAGGTAATATTTAAAAGTCTTGCAGCTTGGGAATTTAAATAACTAATTAGAATTTATTTTCAGTCTGTTGATTTTATATTTAAGCACCGAAACTGCAACAAGTTATTAACAAATTGATGAGGTGGAAATCGCAGTACGCTTTATACATGATGATACTGAAGTAGTTCAACAAACATTTGACTGAACGACAATGTGCTTCAAATGGCTAGAAATAAAATTTGAAAATTGCGTTTTAAATTATATGATTAGAATGAGTTCTGCGACTCGTTAATCGAATTTATATCAAGAAATTCCGAAACAGTATATGTAAATGGCTTTTAATACAATTCATTATACCTTTCTCATCGGTATAAAGAAAAGAAATGTGTCAAATGAAAGCAATTAAAGGACCATTGATTGCGCGGCGGTGATAATTCCTTATATAACAGTTGGGAGCTTTATATCAAACCTATCCAATCAAATACACATTCGTCAGTATAAAATAGGAATAGTGTAAGTTAGAGAAGGAAATTCATTTATTAGACCGGTTTCTTCCTTATTGGAACATCTTAAAATGTAGTTCACAATTTTTCGTGGATAGGGCTCGAACCTAGGAACGTCTTCTCCGTGACTCTAACCAATGAACCAAAACTATGAGTCACAGTCTTTACGATTAAGGAAAATACGAAATAAAAAAACTAAATAAACAGAAACTTGAACAAATTCTTTGTTCTCGTTCTATTTCTCTCTTTCTCTCTGAGAAACTATCGTTCGCTTTATTAGTTTTAATTTCAATTTTAATCATTTTAGCATCGTGACAGCACTGTTATATCAAGATTTGTTTGAAGCATTCTAACCCCTCCTCGCAGTAACAGTAAAATGATGGGATAACGTAAACCGATAGTTGGACATTGCTACAAGTGAAATGAGAGTATATGGTTGAGTCTAACATAGAATGAATATATATAGATATATATATATATATATATATATATATACTCTATATGTTTGTGTTTATGCATGTATGTATTTAGTCAATGAGGGTCTTAGATTGGTCCTAACCCTAATTGTGTCTTAGATTGGTCCTAACCCTAATTGTGTCTAAAATAAAAGCAAATTCAAATAAACTTGAGTCAAACGAGGTAACCTTATTTGCTTAAATATGATCTTGTGAATAATGTACTGAATGTAATTATATTTCTGATGGTGTTGGAAATGAAACACCGAGCCGTAAAACAACATTAAACAGAATAGGACAATACAACATTTTCAGTCGTTAGTACTTATGGTGCGGAAGTCCTCAGAGAGACGGGACCAGTCAGGACCTAGCCATCACAGAGACTCACACGGTGTGTAATTTGAAATGAAGTTCAATCTGATTGTTGCGGAGCTACTAGTAAAAGTCATAAAATAACGAAATAAAATCGTGCATAAGTTAAACTTAATGATTACACTGCGCATCAAATCGCACAATGAGTACCATTAAAGCTAGAAATCTAAAGTATTGACAAATGAGCCTAATGATGAGTTTTAGAAAAGATAACCAAAGAAGATGATCGGCAAAGGAAAGATTGTAAAATAGGAATACCTTCTACCATATATACGCTTGGAGTGAAAGTCTCTTCATTTAAATTCACAAACGTGTTAAACTGGAAATGTTCCCGTATTTTAGTAGACAGCAGTCTGGTTGATTGGTCAACTCCAGTTAATCGACAGCTATGGATTTATATATTGAGAAACAATATCTTTTTAAGTTATTAACGACTGTTTTCCTTCCATTTTCACCAGAAGCAGATATACTACATTATATAACATGTAGCTCTATTGCAATGAATGTGTGACTTGATACTAATTATACATAATACTTCGTTGCATGGAAAGATCACACCCCATCCTTTTAGTGGAATGCTATGTACATTGACTGCTTTTCAGGTACGGCATTTTTCAGTTTATTTTTTAGTTACTATATTACAATTAACTTAGTTAATATCTTCAGTTTGCTTATATTTTGGTATTTTCTCAAATCTGGACAAAATTAGCTTAATAAAAATGAAAAAATTTTTGGATTCTTCTTATCGGAAATCAAAAGGCTTCATTATAAAAAAAGGTTAAATTTTCGGTTGGTGTTATAGGCATAACATTTGCAACCCAGTGGACAGGTAGATGTCGACAAACTTAGGTAAAAACCAGACTAAATTATTAAAATAGTTTTCAACTGATAAGTGATCAGCTTTCACTGACAAACATAATGTGTCCGACTGAGTAAGTCGAGTCTTAAACATTAAATTTTTGCAACTTTTTATGGATGTCATCTAGATATGCCATAATTATGGATATTTCCTATATCTTCGTACTTCTTCGCCATGAAAGCAAGTCGACACATTCCAATAAAGACGTATAGAGTGCATTATGCGACTTATCTCATCATTTATTAATAACGAACAAAAAAAATGAAATTTTGTTTCCCCTTGGAATAAACTGAAACAAAATTAATATTTAAAACTGATACATAAAAATTTAGTTGCTGTCTCATGAATTCTTTTGAACCATCTCCAGATTCGATCTTTGTCTTCGTTTACAGATTTGTCTGTTGGTCATCGCAGCCTAAAAATGAACCGTTTGTGTTCTTTTGACCTCTAGAATTGCCACTGAATCAATGCAGATTGGCTGGGGCGCTTAGAAAATTAATATTTGTAAATGTCTACTAGTTACATTTAAATTAGACAAATATTTCGAAAAATATTTTCTAAAGTATTTGCCAATGATCTAGTAAATTTATTTAAGTAGAAACGGAAATATGCTTAATTTTATGGACGTGAAAAACCCTCATAATGTCGAATTTCGGAAATATTTATTTAATTGGATCTTGGTATATGAAACAAAAATTGGGAAAGAATTTTTATTTAATGTTTTAATAAAAGCTGTTAGATCGCCTTACGAAAGATATTTTAATATACAAATTTTGTTGAATATTGTAATGTGTATTTGCATTTAAAATAATTATATGTCGCGAAAAATAGCACTGCCTATACTTAATTATCATATTTTATTTTTGTATTAGTGAAGGACATGTAGATTTTAGATTAAACAAATAAATCTTATCTTCTCTTTGCCAAACTGTTTCAAATTACGCTGAATTATTTTTCAGTGCAAAAAAATTAATCAATATGTAGCAACTGGTGTTCTTTCCGATGGTAAGTGTGCCTGCTTGGGTTTCGAGAAACAGGATACACGTAGATCTAGCACTGGAACAGGTAAGTAGCCTAAAATTAAGTAAACCACCTCCTAGAAATGTAGGTTTGTGTTACATAAATATATTAAAACGAATTTGAACTCGTCCAGTCAGAGGTGCAAATTTCCAGGAAAATCAACTATAACATAATACCATTTCCACGAGAAAAACTAACCACACTATAAGTTAATGGATTTAAGAATGCTTGTGATCCCATATCTCGGCTTTTAATAGCTTCCAACAACAATTTTCCGCACACTAATAATAATACTGCAGTTGATAGTATCGTGAAAATGCGTCAATATGAGCTGCCGAATTAACAAGACATGTACCGTCACCTTTCTAGGTAGTTCAACACTTCGGCTATATACTTAGAAAATCTTGTACATGTTGTGCTAAACAAGAAAAATGTAATTCATTTGATGATTCGTCTGCTTTTGAAAACATTTACGCGTTCATTGTCGCAAGTCTTCGTCTCCTATTTTTTCATTACTTTAAATATAAAAAAAAATTTGAGCAAATCTTAAATTTTAAATAACGTGAGATATGCCTCGGATGCTGATAGATTTCGTGAATACGGGTTTACGAGACCAGTGCTCATACCAATGAGGCACAAAATAATATAAGATGAAGAAATTGATTTCACAAACTTCGCAAATCAAAGAATGACCAGCATATTTTTCACCTGAAAGTAGCGCAGAATAATTAGTTTAAACATAGAAAAATGTCAGAAAATCCCGCTTTATAGCAGTTGGACAAAAAATTGTTTAAATGGCGATCATTTTTGCTATGATATGCAGCATCACCAGCAGACCGTGTCTTTTAGATGCAAACACTCGTATATACTTGTCGCTAGGACACTGAAATGACAACCATTAACCTGTACTATATGTGTAAAACGGTACATATAAACAAATTTATTGAACAATATTTTAAGTTTTTTAATTTCTAATGATTGAACTCCACTCAACACACTAATATATGTTACTTGCTTCATTTGTTTCGTGAAATGCAACTGATGAAGGCCTACGGTAAGCTTGGCCGAAATATCTTGATGAAAAAAAATTACTGGAACAATGAAAGCTGCGTTAGTCAAAACGCAGATCAGGTAATTACAATTATTCCAGGTGCGCATCAATGCAACTCCTTCACGAACATTAACTGTTTGCAGCTTTCGCCACATATACATATATAGGCAATACAATTAAACAATAATTGATAGCGCGGGTGGTGGTAACAATTCTTTAAATCAAGTTTGCGAGCTTGAAGTAAACACCAATCCCATTGTATTTAACCAGTCGTCGAACAACATAACAAAACTACCGCCAGCCGCAACACACTGACGCGCTAAATATTGCCTATATAAGTATATGTGGCGAAAGCCGCAAACAGTTAATGTTCGTCAAACAGACATTTCCAGTCAAGTTCAATGTATGCGAGACTGCTAGAGATGAGAGCCGTATATCTAAATTTGATTTCCATATATATTCAATGCGGTTTGATCCTCGATCGATGGCAGGTCGAAACGCGTCAGTGCGTTGCGGCTGGCGGTAGTTTTGTTAGGTTGTTCGAAGACTGGTTAAATACAATGGGGTTGGTGTTTACTTCAAGCGCACCAACTTGATTTAAAGCATTGTTACCACCACCCGCGCAATCAATTATTGTTTAACTGTATTGTCTATATATGTATATGTGGCGAAAGCTGCAAACGGTTAATGTTCGTGACTGCATAGAAATTGTGCAGCCCACATTTCCAGTCAAGTTCAATGTATGCGAGACTGCTAGGGGTGAGAGCCGTATATCTAACTTACATTAATTGTAAACTGATTATCAACATACCATTTAACTCTTTAAAGCAAGTTTGCGAGCTTGAAGTAAACACCAATCCCATTGTATTTAACCAGTCGTCGAACAACATAACAAAACCACCGCCAGCCGCAACGCACTGACGCGTTTCGACCTTCCATGATCATCATCAGAGTACCACGGCAAACTGACTATCGAGGATCAAACCGCATTGAATATATATGGAAATCAATTTAAGATATGCGGCTCTCACCTCTAGCAGTCTTGCATACATTGAACTTGACTGGAAATGTCGGCTGAACAATTTCTATGCAGTCACGAACATTAACTGTTTGCAGCTTTCGCCACATATACATATATAGACAATACAATTTAACAATAATTGATTGCGCGGGTGGTGGTAACATTTCATTAAATCAAGATTGCGAGCTTGAAGTAAACACCAATCCCATTGTATTTAACCAGATGTATTGCCTATATATGTATATGTGGCGAAAGCTACATGTTCGACACATCCAAGTGTAACAGTTAAAAAATAATTGATTGCGCGCATGGTAATAAAAATTATTTAAATCTAGGTTTCAAGCTTGATATTACCATCAATTCTATTATACATATATTCGTCATTATTAAACAAATATTTAATAATTTCTTGAATGGTTGTGCAGTACGAACTTGAAATATTGAATCTCCGCGATTTGCATTAGCGGTTGTCGCTTTGCATTATCAGTTTCTCAAAGATTCGATTGATCCCCGTTTCCAAGTACTCATCCAGTTTGTTTTCTTGACTGGGTGCGGATTTGTTCCTTTCTTCCGAAGGCTTAAACATCGTTTATACTAACCACTGGAAATAAGGTATGATCTAATGATCGATGATTGGCAATGTTTGGGAACGATATTTCTAGTATCATCCTCAGGCCAAAATGCTTACAATTGACCACATTTGCTTAAATTAGTTGTTGTGAGCATTGAACTGTATATGTGTGATTAGAGGCCTGAGGATGGTACGGGAAATAACGTACTGAAACATTGCCAATCAACAAAGATTAGATCATAACCCATTACCAGTGGTTAGTAAGAACAATGTTGAATTCTTCGGTAGAAAGGGATGAATCCGCACTCAGCCAATAAGAAGACCAACTCGATGCGTACTTGGACATGGAGTTCAATCGTATCCTTGCGAAGCTCATAGTGCAAATCGGCATACTGCGAATTCAAATCGCAGAATCTGAAAAAATGTGCCCTGGTTCGAGACGCGTCCGTGGCGGAATACTGATGAAACCGGTCTTTCGAATGAAATTCATTTACTACATTATGCAATGCTTAGGAAATTCTGATATATATATGTATGTATTGTGGGATTTGTTTTTATGTCAAGTTCGCAACCGTACTTTAAATAATTGTAACAGTTCTTAATGGAACTAAATTTAAATTTAAATTTGGACATTTGCTCTTAGGCTTCAAAGTCCCGTTTTGCTGAGACGAATCATTTAACTAATTTTTTAAAGAAAAATAAGTAGAAGCCTGTAATTCCTGGAAAGTGTAGTTAAAAATACATGTCCAAAAGCAAATTTTAAATACAAGCGTGTTCAAGTTTATTGGCAGCGGGCAATGCCCATTAAGGAAGTCCGCTACGTTTATATAGGTGAGTTATTAATGAAATTAACTACGAAAAGTGGTCTCGGATATTAATTATAGTTCCAGGAAAATAGAAATATATGCCAAGTAAAACTGATTTGTTTCATGCAAAGAAATTTTAATTTCCATGAATATTTTCTGTAGTTTCGAAAAACAAGAACGCAATGAGTTTTTGACTTTTTTTTAGCACTTTCAATTTAAAACATCACGTTACCTTTCATCCATCCACTTTCACTATATTTGAAGGTGCAGAACGACTGAGAACGCGTAACAACGACAATTACCGTATTTTTAAGAACAAACTTATCAGCATGAAATTATAATTTATATCTCACGGTCATAATGAGAAATAATACTTTATTTTCTTAGCAGGCTTACCAAGAGTCTCCATTAGTTTCATGTTTGAATTGATTTCGGCATTGATCTACGTCGTCCAATGAATCACTTTCCTTCTTCTTGCTCAGCGATTCTTCCACCTTAATTGTTTAATAGAGACAATAAAAATTAGAGCAGAGATGGGAAAAGCATTCGATTGATGGCAAGAAATATTTGCTTAAATGTGTCATTGAACCGTTGAAGAAATCATGTCAATAAAATACGGCAAAATGGGTTGTCATAAACTCCGGAGTTCATCGTAACTGCAAATAACTGAGCAAGCAACAAGTAAATAGTTTTAATTACTCAAAAATACATTTCAGAAATATGAATAAACCAACCAAAACAAATACCGTAGCGATTATTTTGCATTTTTAGCTAAAAAATAGTACAATGACTTATTATCAATGAATTATAAAGATAGGTACATACGTAAATGTGAAATAATTGCGTCTAAAAACGGAAAGCTATATGCTAACGCAGATGGGTTAACCGAATTAAATAAGAGCATTTGCTTAACTGAATAATAATTAAATTAATATTTAAAATCTGTATGCAGCACTATAGTACAAACGCGATACAAAGAAGCAGGTCAGTTGAATTTTGGTTGCATGCGCGAAAGATCTGAATAATGAATAATAAAGAAATTTTGTCGATTAATTTTTAGATACACGGAAATTATTTCGGAATAGATGTTTTTCTAACAGACTACATGAATCAAAGTTTTGAATTATTATTTTTTTGTATTTTAATGACAGCAATGATAGTTTAAGAAATACTCTCTCAAAATATCCAATCGCATCCTATAAAAAAATTCTCAGTTTGTTGCGAAATGTTACTTTGTTTTACTGGCATTTTGCGAGCACTATACCTTGGAACCAATATCTGTTCTTCGTCCGATCCACTAACACAAACATGTCAAGAAAAATATTTCACAGCATACATATTAACAATTAAATATGACATAAATATTTATATGTGCATACAAATAGACGATTATGGCAATGCTGATCCCATCATTCTTCACAAATACATCATCATCGGTGGGTTGACACAATTCCGCTATCGACTTACTCACTAATGCCTGTTACTACAAGGATCACATTGCAGTACTTTCAGTTAAGATATCAGAAGGCATAATTCGTGAAGCGTATGTGTCTTAATTTACAGGAACTTAGAAGACACATCACTAAACATTGGCGGTTTTAAACGTGAATTTACTAATATTCTTCAGAGTAGTATTTCCAATCGACTAATAAGATAAATTAATAATGATCATTTTCTGCTTTCAGTTGAAAAAGGATGTTCGGGCATTGAGCTTGAACTGGAGGTGATGCACGAAATTGATTGAGTATACCCTCCTTTCACACTCTCCATGTTTAAATTTTCTGTCTTTTTTTACCTCTCCCTATATATATTCATCTGTGGATACATGAGAAGAAAATGAGAAATAAGCTGTACTTCTCTCTGATAAAATTTCTTTCTCATTGTGGACAAGGAAGGGGCACTAAGGAATTTAATCAACCATTATTTCTAAATATATATATATATATATATATATATATATATATTTTCTTTTGAAAACCCAGGATGTTTATATATGAGATTGTAAATGAAGTTTATTAATGAAAAAATGTCCATTATCCACTTTGTTATTTTTATCTTCCTAATTAGAAATATACTGTGTAATATCTGAAGGCAATGTAAATTCAATATATATATATATATATATATATATATATATATATATATATAAGATTTAAT
This sequence comes from Eudiplozoon nipponicum, assembly GCA_029291075.1. Taxonomy (NCBI): domain Eukaryota; kingdom Metazoa; phylum Platyhelminthes; class Monogenea; order Mazocraeidea; family Diplozoidae; genus Eudiplozoon; species Eudiplozoon nipponicum. The sequence goes on along the minus strand of JAQBSW010005127.1, from coordinate 22,415 downwards.
CTATAATTTATTATTTACCATGGTCAGAGCCTCGCTAAGGAAAAATAATATGCAACCAATAAAATAATTATATAATTCTTTAATGGTTAATTTGTTATTATTAATCACCATTTCTCATAATTTTTCTTTATTAAGAAGCATCTATGCTAATGTATATCACTTCGGCAATCTTTCACATCGTCTTTGTTCATTAGTTGCCGTCAGAAATTCTGGAGTTGCAGGTACTGTGCAACATATATATTTATAGTTTTTTGTGTTCGTATTTGTGGGATTATTGCACTAATTGCATTGCTTTTTATTATAATCATGGTCCACGGGGTTTGATTCTAAATTACTATGAAAGTCAAACCAAATAAAAATCTGATTAAAAACTGATTTAAAGCTATATAGATTTTATTGCCTGTCTTTAATTTGCTTTTGTGATTGAATCTGTTGTTGGAGTAAATGATGCTGCCGAAATATCACGTATGTCAAAATATAAATTAAAAATCTGCACATCTCATTAAGAAATGAATTTATAGGAAAATAAAGCAAAAACTTGCTAGTATAATGAACTTCTCGTATATTGTAAGTTTGGTTAGTTTAGAAACATCTTCAATGTACCCGAAGTGATCATAAAATCGACATGGCTTTATAGCCTACATAGCTCACGATTTATTTGTGTGTAGAAAAAGGAAAGAATATTTATGCCATAAAGTATTTTATTATATGCTTGCTTGATAAAGATCTTAATTTGGCAAGTAATCAATAACAGCAACCATAATACAATTTTCACATACGGATGCTCGTTTCGTGTCGGCTTCTGATTGGTCACTATGAAATTTTGAAATCGCCAAAACTTCTGATTGGTCAGTTGAATTTGCTAGTATATGTGAGTTTTGCTGTTGAGTCGTCATTTCACATTGCTCTCTTCCGCGTACTGTACTATCACCGATGGTGTCACTGGCAGCACTGGTCGGCAAGTTGCTATTTCCATTGCTGGAACTTGGAGAAAGGTAGACGCTCCAGGAATAGTAACCTGGTGGTAGGACTGGCAGTTCTCTTTCCTATCACAACATTAATATTATCATTGACGTTATTAGTTGGTAATTTATTCGAAAATATTTTTAATTATGTATTAGGTTTTGCGAACCTAGTAACAAATTAGTTCAGTAGTGACCAGAAGGATAAACCAAAGGCAGCATGAACGGAAAGTATAATCTCATGCACATTCGTTTCGTGCTTAATGGCGACTCATCACTAGGAGCCGGCATTACGCCCTTTAACCACTATATATTTTAGTAAGGAATGGGGGATAATAGGACGATACAATCTACTAGACGAATGTGTAAACCTGTAATAGTGAAGCTAACATAATCTGAAGTCAACGACAATACGACTTCAATGCTAACTCACACTATATAATATATATACCGAGTCTGTAAAGGATACTAACACTATGGCCATTGTGTTAGTAACTGATACCTTTTTTGAAATCGATGAGTACTGGATACTAACACTATGGTTTCCGAGTCGGTACATGATACCAACCTGATGGATATAAATTTATGCTAAAGTTCACCCAAATTGAGAATTACAACAATTTCCGAACACCTGTTACTCCAGTTAAACCATACACTCTGGCCTTCATCGATATCAGTTATCACATTTCGCGGTAAGCATGACATCATTCAATTCAATATATTACAGTTAAATACTGTTTATTGCGAAGAACTAATATATATGCAAGTATGTATTAGGTTTTGCGAACCTAGTAACAAATTAGTTCAGTTGTGACCAGAAGGATAAACCAAAGGCAGCATGAACTGAAAGTATAATCTCATGTACATTCGTTTCGTGCTTACTGGCGACTCATCAGTAGGAGCCGGTATTACGCCCTTAACCACTATATATTTGGTAGAAGAATGTGGAATAATAGGACGGTACAATCTCCTAGACGAATGTGTAAACCTGTAATAGTGAAGCTAACATAATCTGAAGTCAACGACAATACGACTTCAATGCTAACTCACACTACATAATATATATACTGAGTCTGTAAAGGATACTAACACTATGGCTATTGTGTTAGTAACTGATACCTTTTTGGAATTGATGAGTACCGGATACTAACACTATGGTTTCCGAGTCGGTACATGATACCAACCTGATTGATTTAAATTTATGCTAAAGTTCACCCAAATTGAGAATTACAACAATTTCCGAACACCTGTTACTCCAGTTAAACCATACACTCTGGCCTTCATCGATATCAGTTATCACATTTCGCGGTAAGCATGATATCATTCAATTCAATATATTGCAGTTAAATACTGTTTGTTGCGAAGAACTAATATATATGCAAGTATGTATTAGGTTTTGCCAACCTAGTAACAAATTAGTTCAGTTGTGACCAGAAGGATAAACCATAGGCAGCATGAACGGAAAGTATAATCTCATGCACATTCGTTTCGTGCTTACTGGCGACTCATCAGTAGGAGCCGGTATTACGCACTTTAACCACTATATATTCGGTAGAAGAAAGTGGAATAATAGGACGGTACAATCTCCTAGACGAATGTGTAAACCTGTAATAGTGAAGCTAACATAATCTGAAGTCAACGACAATACGACTTCAATGCCACCTCACACTATATAATATATATACCGAGTCTGTAAAGGATACTAACACTATGGCTATTGTGTTAGTAACTGATACCTTTTTTGAAATCGATAAGTACCGGATACTAACACTATGGTTTCCGAGTCGGTAAATGATACCAACATGATGGATATAACTTTATGCTAAAGTTCAGCCAAATTGAGAATTACAACAATTTCCGAACACCTGTTACTCCAGTTAAACCATACACTCTGGCCTTCATCGATATCAGTTATCACATTTCGCGGTAAGCATGACATCATTCAATTCAATATATTACAGTTAAATACTGTTTGTTGCGAAGAACTAATATATATGCAAGTATGTATTAGGTTTTGCGAACCTAGTAACAAATTAGTTCAGTTGTGACCAGAAGGATAAACCAAAGGCAGCATGAACGGAAAGTATAATCTCATGCACATTCGTTTCGTGCTTACTGGCGACTCATCAGTAGGAGCCGGTATTACGCCCTTTAACCACTATATATTTGGTAGAAGAATGTGGAATAATAGGACGGTACAATCTCCTAGACGAATGTGTAAACCTGTAATAGTGAAGCTAACATAATCTAAAGTCAACGACAATACGACTTCAATGCTAACTCACACTATATAATATATATACCGAGTCTGTAAAGGATACTAACACTATGGCTATTGTGTTAGTAACTGATACCTTTTTTGAAATCGATGAGTACCGGATACTAACACTATGGTTTCCGAGTCGGTACATGATACCAACCTGATGGATATAAATTTATGCTAAAGTTCACCCAAATTGAGAATTACAACAATTTCCGAACACCTGTTACTCCAGTTAAACCATACACTCTGGCCTTCATCGATATCAGTTATCACATTTCGCGGTAAGCATGACATCATTCAATTCAATATATTACAGTTAAATACTGTTTGTTGCGAAGATCTAATATATATGCAAGTATGTATTAGGTTTTGCGAACCTAGTAACAAATTAGTTCAGTTGTGACCAGAAGGATAAACCAAAGGCAGCATGAACGGAAAGTATAATCTCATGCACATTCGTTTCGTGCTAACTGGCGACTCATCAGTAGGAGCCGGTATTACGCCCTTTAACCACTATATATTTGGTAGAAGAATGTGGAATAATAGGACGGTACAATCTCCTAGACGATTGTGTAAACCTGTAATAGTGAAGCTAACATAATCTGAAGTCAACGACAATACGACATCAATGCTACCTCACACTAAATAATATATATACCGAGTCTGTAAAGGATACTAACACTATGGCTATTGTGTTAGTAACTGATACATTTTTTGAAATCGATGAGTACCGGATACTAACACTATGGTTTCCGAGTCGGTACATTATACCAACCTGATGGATATAAATTTATGCTAAAGTTCACCCAAATTGAGAATTATAACAATTTCCGAACACCTGTTACTCCAGTTAAACCATACACTCTGGCCTTCATCGATATCAGTTATCACATTTCGCGGTAAGCATGACATCATTCAATTCAATATATTACAGTTAAATACTGTTTGTTGCGAAGAACTAATATATATGCAAGTATGTATTAGGTTTTGCGAGCCTAGTAACAAATTAGTTCAGTTGTGACCAGAAGGATAAACCAAAGGCAGCATGAACGGAAAGTATAATCTCATGCACATTCGTATCGTGCTTACTGGCGACTCATCAGTAGGAGCCGGTATTACGCCCTTTAACCACTATATATTTGGTAGAAGAATGTGGAATAATAGGACGGTACAATCTCCTAGACGAATGTGTAAACCTGTAATAGTGAAGCTAACATAATCTAAAGTCAAAGACAATACGACTTCAATGCTAACTCACACTATATAATATATATACCGAGTCTGTAAAGGATACTAACACTATGGCTATTGTGTTAGTAACTGATACCTTTTTTGAAATCGATGAGTACCGGATACTAACACTATGGTTTCCGAGTCGGTACATGATACCAACCTGATGGATATAAATTTATGCTAAAGTTCACCCAAATTGAGAATTACAACAATTTCCGAACACCTGTTACTCCAGTTAAACCATACACTCTGGCCTTCATCGATATCAGTTATCACATTTCGCGGTAAGCATGACATCATTCAATTCAATATATTACAGTTAAATACTGTTTGTTGCGAAGAACTAATATATATGCAAGTATGTATTAGGTTTTGCGAACCTAGTAACAAATTAGTTCAGTTGTGACCAGAAGGATAAACCAAAGGCAGCATGAACGGAAAGTATAATCTCATGCACATTCGTTTCGTGCTTACTGGCGACTCATCAGTAGGAGCCGGTATTACGCCTTTTAACCACTATATATTTGGTAGAAGAATGTGGAATAATAGGACGGTACAATCTCCTAGACGAATGTGTAAACCTGTAATAGTGAAGCTAACATAATCTAAAGTCAACGACAATACGACTTCAATGCTAACTCACACTATATAATATATATACCGAGTCTGTAAAGGATACTAACACTATGGCTATTGTGTTAGTAACTGATACCTTTTTTGAAATCGATGAGTACCGGATACTAACACTATGGTTTCCGAGTCGGTACATGATACCAACCTGATGGATATAAATTTATGCTAAAGTTCACCCAAATTGAGAATTACAACAATTTCCGAACACCTGTTACTCCAGTTAAACCATACACTCTGGCCTTCATCGATATCAGTTATCACATTTCGCGGTAAGCATGACATCATTCAATTCAATATATTAAAGTTAAATACTGTTTGTTGCGAAAAACCAATATATATGCAAGTATGTATTAGATTTTGCGAACCTAGTAACAAATTAGTTCAGTTGTGACCAGAAGGATAAACCAAAGGCAGCATGAACGGAAAGTATAATCTCATGCACATTCGTTTCGTGCTTACTGGCGACTCATCAGAAGGAGCCGGTATTACGCCCTTTAACCACTATATATTTGGTAGAAGAATGTGGAATAATAGGACGGTACAATCTCCTAGACGAATGTGTAAACCTGTAATAGTGAAGCTAACATAATCTGAAGTCAACGACAATACGACTTCAATGCTACCTCACACTATATAATATATATACCGAGTCTGTAAAGGATACTAACACTATGGCTATTGTGTTAGTAACTGATACCTTTTTTGAAATCGATGAGTACCGGATACTAACACTATGGTTTCCGAGTCGGTACATGATACCAACCTGATGGATATAACTTTATGCTAAAGTTCACCCAAATTGAGAATTACAACAATTTCCTAACACCTGTTACTCCAGTTAAACCATACACTCTGGCCTTCATCGATATCAGTTATCACATTTCGCGGTAAGCATGACATCATTCAATTCAATATATTAAAGTTAAATACTGTTTGTTGCGAAGAACCAATATATATGCAAGTATGTATTAGGTTTTGCGAACCTAGTAACAAATTAGTTCAGTTGTGACCAGAAGGATAAATCAAAGGCAGCATGAACGGAAAGTATAATCTCATGCACATTCGTTTCGTGCTTACTGGCGACTCATCAGTAGGAGCCGGTATTACGCCCTTTAACCACTATATATTTGGTAGAAGAATGTGGAATAATAGGACTGTACAATCTCCTAGACGGATGTGTAAACCTGTAATAGTGAAGCTAACATAATCTGAAGTCAACGACAATACGACTTCAATGCTAACTCACACTATATAATATATATACCGAGTCTGTAAAGGATACTAACACTATGGCTATTGTGTTAGTAACTGATACCTTTTTTGAAATCGATGAGTACCGGATACTAACATTATGGTTTCCGAGTCGGTACATGATACCAACCTGATGGATATAAATTTATGCTAAAGTTCACCCAAATTGAGAATTACAACAATTTCCGAACACCTGTTACTCCAGTTAAACCATACACTCTGGCCTTCATCGATATCAGTTATCACATTTCGCGGTAAGCATGACATCATTCAATTCAATATATTACAGTTAAATACTGTTTGTTGCGACGAACTAATATATATGCAAGTATGTATTAGGTTTTGCGAACCTAGTAACAAATTAGTTCAGTTGTGACCAGAAGGATAAACCAAAGGCAGCATGAACGGAAAGTATAATCTCATGCACATTCGTTTCGTGCTTACTGGCGACTCATCAGTAGGAGCCGGTATTACGCCCTTTAACCACTATATATTTGGTAGAAGAATGTGGAATAATAGGACGGTACAATCTCCTAGACGAATGTGTAAACCTGTAATAGTGAAGCTAACATAATCTGAAGTAAACGACAATACGACTTCAATGCTAACTCACACTATATAATATATATACCGAGTCTGTAAAGGATACTAACACTATGCCTATTGTGTTAGTAACTTATACCTTTTTTGAAATCGATGAGTACCGGATACTAACACAATGGTTTCCGATTCGGTACATGATACCAACCTGATGGATATAACTTTATGCTAAAGTTCACCCAAATTGAGAATTACAACAATTTCCGAACACCTGTTACTCCAGTTAAACCATACACTCTGGCCTTCATCGATATCAGTTATCACATTTCGCGGTAAGCATGACATCATTCAATTCAATATATTACAGTGAAATACTGTTTGTTGCGACAAACTAATATATATACAAGTTTGCATTAGGTTTTGCGAACCTTGTAACAAATTAGTTCAGTTGTGAACAGAAGGATATACCAAAGGCAGCATGAAGGGAAAGTATAATCCCATGCACATTTGTTTCGTGCTTACTGGCGACTCATCAGTAGGAGCCGGTATAAAGGCCCTTTAACCACTATATATTTGGTAGAAGAATGTGGAATAATAGGACGGTACAATCTCCTAGACGAATGTGTAAACCTGTAATAGTGAAGCTAACATAATCTGAAGTCAACGACAATACGACTTCAATGCTACCTCACACTATATAATATATATACCGAGTCTGTAAAGGATACTAACACTATGGCTATTGCGTTAGTAACTGATACCTTTTTTGAAATCGATGAGTACCGGATAGTAAAACTATGGATTCCGAGTCGGTACATGATACCAACCTGATGGATATAACTTTATGCTAAAGTTCACCCAAATTGAGAATTACAACAATTTCCGAACACCTGTTACTCCAGTTAAACCATACACTCTGGCCTTCATGGATATCAGTTATCACATTTCGCGGTAAGCATGACATCATTCAATTCAATATATTACAGTTAAATACTGTTTGTTGCGAAAAACTAATATATATGCAAGTATGTATTAGGTTTTGCGAACCTAGTAACAAATTAGTTCAGTTGTGACCAGAAGGATAAACCAAAGGCAGCATGAACGGAAAGTATAATCCCATGCACATTTGTTTCGTGCTTACTGGCGACTCATCAGTAGGAGCCGGTATTACGCCCTTTAACCACTATATATTTGGTAGAAGAATGTGGAATAATAGGACGGTACAATCTCCTAGACGAATGTGTAAACCTGTAATAGTGAAGCTTACATAATCTGAAGTCAACGACAATACGACTTCAATGCTACCTCACACTATATAATATATATACCGAGTCTGTAAAGGATACTAACACTATGGCTATTGCGTTAATAACTGATACCTTTTTTGAAATCGATGAGTACCGGATAGTAAAACTATGGATTCCGAGTCGGTACATGATACCAACCTGATGGATATAACTTTATGCTAATGTTCACCCAAATTGAGAATTTCAACAATTACCGAACACCTGTTACTCCAGTTAAACCATACACTCTGGCCTTCATCGATATCAGTTATCACATTTCGCGGTAAGCATGACATCATTCAATTCAATATATTACAATTAAGTACTGTTTGTTGCGAAGAACTAATATATATGCAAGTATGTATTAAGTTTTGCGAAATTTGTAACAAATTTGTTCAGTTGTGACCAGAAGGATAAACCAAAGGCAGCATGAACGGAAAGTATAGTCTCATGCACATTCGTTTCGTGCTTACTGGCGACTCATCAGTAGGAGCCGGTATTACGCCCTTTAACCATTATATATTCGGTAGAAGAATGTGGAATAATAGGACGGTACAATCTCCTAGACGAATGTGTAAACCTGTAATAGTGAAGCTAACATAATCTAAAGGCAACGACAATACGACTTCAATGCTAACTCACACTATATAATATATATACCGAGTCTGTAAAGGATACTAACACTATGGCTATTGTGTTAGTAACTACCAAATATATAGTGGTTAAATGGCGTAATACCGGCTCCTACTGATGAGTCGCCAGTAAGCACGAAACGAATGTGCATGAGATTATACTTTCCGTTCTTTCTGCATTTTGTTTATCCTTCTGGTCACAACTGAACTAATTTGTTACTAGGTACGCAAAACCTAATACATACTTGCATATATATTAGTTCTTCGCAACAAACATTATTTAACTGTAATATATTGAATTGAATGATGTCATGCTTACCACGAAATGTGATAACTGATATCGATGAAGGCCAGAGTATATGGTTTAACTGGAGTAACAGGTGTTCGGAAATTGTGGTAATTCTCAATTTGGGTGAACTTTAGCATAAAGTTATATCCATCAGGTTGGTATCATGTACCGACTCGGAAACCATAGTGTTAGTATCCGGTACACATCGATTTCAAAAAAGGTATCAGTTACTAACACAATAGCCATAGTGTTAGTATCCTTTATAGACTCGGTATATATATTATATAGTGTGAATTAGCATTGAAGTCGTATTGTCGTTAACTTCAGATTATGTTAGCTTCACTGTTACAGGTTTACACATTCGTCTAGGAGATTTTACCGTCCTATTATTCCACATTCTTCTACGAAATATATAGTGGTTAAAGGGCGTAATACCGGCTCCTACTGATGAGTCGTCAGTAAGCACGAAACGAATGTGCATGAGATTCTACTTTCCGTTCCTGCTGCTTTTGGTTTATCCTTCTTGTCACAACTGAACTAATTTGTTACTAGGTTCGCAAAACCTAATATATACTTGCATATATATTAGTTCTTCGCAACATACAGAATTTACTTGTATCTAGCAGGTTGACGACCAAAAAATTCGCACTTTTCGCCATTATTGCGCCAGTGTGATCACCAACGCTGCCTTAAGCACGAAAATATCTTATAAGATTTAATGTGAGAGACACGCTTTTCATCAGACCTCAGCATTAAATGAACCGAATCATCATATCTGACAAAACGCACCGGCAAAAAGTAAACTCAAATATATATTTTGCCTATAATTACAACATGTTAATGTCCATAAACATCCATATTCAAATGCACTAGATACATTTCAAACTGATACTCTATATCAGAATCTCTAGCGAGTTAAAATATTGCCAACAGAAATTTATAAACAAACACACTGGAAGTCATCTTTAAATACCTGTCCCAAGGGCAATTCGCCCTCACACAGGATGGAATGCCATCTTTCCAACTGCTCATCAATGCTGGAATTTCACAAGGTTGCAAATTAAAATTTTTTTTCTATAATATTGCATTCCATTAAATAAATAATGCAATTAAATATAATAAAATTACCAATTATGCGGATGACACCATACTTATTTATCAAATCATCATAAGAAGTATATATCAATCTTTGCTAAACATTCAAGAGAACCTACGGAGCATTAATTGTATATTCCAAAATTTATTACTTCAAATCAACCTATCTAAGACAACTTTTTTTTAAATAAAGTAATAAAATTTTACACACAGACGAATTTTATTTATTGGGGAAATCATTGCTCATAGAGACATTACGACATCTATGAGTAATTCTCAAAAATCAACTTTATTCAAAAAAGAAAATTACCGGCAATATACGCAAAGCAAAGCGTTTAAAAAATTTTAATATTAAAGAAAACAAAGAAACCCGAGTTTCGGATTATCTTGTTTAAGGAAATTTCAATATCTATTCTAGAATACACAAACAATATTTGGAGCGCAAAAGGCAGTTTACTATCTGAAAAACTCAAAGGACTCCAAAAACGATTTAAAAATAATTGATTGCGCGTGTGGTGGTAAGAAGTCATTAAATCACGTTTGCAAGTTTAAAGTAAACACCAATCCTATTGTATTTAACCGGTCTTCAAAAACCATAGAAAAACATCCGTCAGTCGCACGCACTGACACATTTTGACCTTCCATGATCATCATCGGAGTACGACGGCAAACTGACTAGCGAGGATCAAACCGCATTCCATATATAAAGAAAGCAAACTAAGATATGCGACTCTTACCTCTAGTAGTCTCGTATATAATGAACTTGACAGGAAATGTCAGCTGCAAAATCTCTATGCAGTCACGGATATGAACTGTTTGCAGCTTTCGCCGCACAAATATATAAAGGCAGGACAATTAACCAATGTATGCGAGAATAATAGAGTTAAGAGCCGTATATACAAGTTTGCTTTCCATATATATGTAATAGGGTTTGATCCTCCCTAGTCAGTTTACCGTTGTACTCTGTGACAATCAAGAAAGGTTGATACGCGTCAGCGCGTACGACTCGCGGTAGTTTTGCTATGTTGTTCGACGACAGGTTAAATACAATGGGATTGGTGTTTACTTCATGCTCGCTAACTTAATTTAAAGAGTATTTACCACAACCCGCGCAATAAATTATTGTTTATTTGTATTGCCTTCATATATGTGTGTCGAAAGCCGCAAAAATTTTGTGTTCGTGACGGCATATAAATTGTGCAGTCTACATTTCCAGTCAAGTCCAATGTATGCGAGACTCCTAACTTTAAGAGCCGCATATCAAAGGTTGATTTCCATATATATGCAATGCGGTTTGATCCTCGCTAGTTAGTTTGCCGTCGTACTCCAATGATGATTATGGAAGGTTGTGTAAACGCCCCGGCTTCAAGTAAATGCCGTACGACGTTACAAACTCGGTTAAGGTGCTCTGAATAGAGATTTGTTACTGATAGGGGGGCCCTTAAGAGGGCCTGGTCGTGCGTTCTCCTGAATTATTCAGTGTGAAGATGTCCTAGAGCCTTGGGTGGACTCTGGTTGTTGTTGCTCCCGTTGTCGAGTTGTAATCACGATGTGGATAACGTCGTTCAGGTTCTGCAATTAATTGGCTCGTCTCGCTGGTTGTACCGCAACAAGATGAGTCACGGATGTAGCCAATTGTTGGTGAAACTATCAAATCACCAGCATAGGTATTGACAGCCGACAGAACGCACACGCGTAACGCAAAGCAGAATGCAAATGCGACAACTGACTTGCATGGTAAATTGCCGTGCTTAAATAGCATGCCATAGTAATATATGTCTACTTGCACACTATTGGTTAAACGGCAAGTTTCGCTTTTTTCTCATTGGTGCAACGTAAATAAAATTGAATTTAATTTACGCAATATGTCGGCCATTAATTTGTGTCGTTACAACACTTTCCTCTCTGAAAAAAAGAAAAAGAATTCCTCTCTGCGAGGCTAGATAAGAAATGCATGACAGAGTTCGAACCAAGTTAAGCAAAAATATGATTAACCATAAATGCTGGGCTTAAATATGCTTGTTGGTTGCTTCAACAATGATATGATGCCAGGTAACCACTAAGAATTGCTACACAAATTGTTAGCTCTAGTGGTCGGTCATACCACGTGAGGAAAAATAGAGCAGTGTAAGTTTTAGGAGCCGCAGCGTGAAGATTTCGAGGTAAATCGCCTCTGAATTTGCCAGGTTTAAGTTAAAACCCTAAGCAGGTTGGATCGTTGTCAATGTGTTTGTATACGACCAAAGGAGCTAGAGTGCACGACGTTGTGGTCATGACATTTGTAGAGTGGTCTTTGTGAAATAGATAAAGTTGAGATATGCATTGAAAGTGGCCTGTACCATGATATGAAGCTGATCACTACTTATTGTTGCTACACGAAAGCGTTAGCTCTAAGTAGCTAGTCATACCAAAATCGGCAGTGTAATGTCATGTGTGAGAAATACATTATAATGTAAAAATATATACATTAAAATAAAAAGGTAACTGCATAAAAATATGTACACGAACATTGCCTCAGAGATGGCATAATACCAAAGAACTGTTCAAAAATGCTGCACAATTGTTAGCTAAGAACAGCTGGTTATGCCACGTGAGACAAATACGAAAAATAACGTAAGGTTAAAAAAAATTTTGATAGTTAATGTTAATGTTTAAAAAAATTAATTACGCGTTATACAAAGCAGGACATTGAGATTGTGGGCAGACGGAGCCTGAGACGTGTGTAGAAGGTTGAACGCTCTCAGGATCAGGTGGTTCGATAAACGGTTTCAACCTGTCTATGCTTACCGATGGCGGTGTAGCGCCTTACATAATAATGAAGTATTTTGGTTGTCTGAGCAAAATCGGATAAGAATCGCGATACTTTGGTTGTAGTGGTGCAACAGCATTGTCGTTGCGAACGAGTACTCTCTTGCAGCTGTGGACGAGGCGTATGTCTCGGCTGCTGTTCAGACATGTTACCGAAATAAAGTCGAAGGCGGGGAGCTTCGTTTTGTGGGTCATCTTGTGCCGGTAGTAGACGTGGGAGCTGACTAGGCAGGCGTAGATCCATGCAATACAAGAGTTGTGACGCAGACGTTTTAATGGATTCACTAGGACGGGAACGCATGGCAAGCAGAACTAAAGGTAGTGCATCGACCCAGTTGCCATTAATGGACGAGGATGCTAAAGCAGCTTTGAGTTCCCTATGCATTCTCTCTACCATGCCATTAGCCTGGGGATGGTAGGCAGTCGTCTGGTGTAAGATGCATCCCATGTACCGCAAGGTGGTTTTGAAACGATCAGATGAGAAGCAAGTGCCTCTGTCCGTGATGACCTTATTGGGAACACCATAAATGGATATCTATGCAGAGATAAAACCGTTAGTTACTTCGTCTGCAGAAATGGTGCCAAGAGGTAATGCCGCGGGCCACCGTGTAAATCTATCGATCATAGTTAGAAGGTAGCTGAAACCTTGAACCTTTGTCGGATGAACTATGTCGATGTGGACGATGGCTAGGCGAGAAGTAGACCGAAAATGTTGCAACTTAGAACGAGTGTGTCGTGTGATCTTATTTTTCTGACAAATTGCACACTCTGAGACCCATCGTTTAACATTCTGCCTAAGTCTGTGACCCCAGAAACGATCTGTAAGAAGTCGGACAGTCGCTTGGCATCCTGGGTGAGAAATTGAGTGAATTGAATCGAAAACTTTTCTCTGAAGGCTGGTCGGCAGAACTGGTTTGTTGGGCTACGTACCCGTGAAGTAAACAATTGGTAAGCCTTCCCACGGACGGCATATGAACTTGGTTGTGTGACGGGCTATTGATCTATAAATGTGAATGTAACCGCGTTGTTCAGTTCGAAGGAGAGTTGGCGTTAGTGCAGGTTCACTGGGTGCCACGGAGTTGACAGTGAATGGTGAAGGCAAAGGTGGTCGTAGAGAGACATCTGGCCTGGACAGAGCATCTTCAATGAATTTCTGTTTGCCCTTGACGTGAAAGACGTCAAATTGCCATTCGCTTAGACGAGAAAGCTGTCATTCTACTCTAGCAGGGTACTTGGCGATAGATGAAGTTGCGTTTCGAAGTGCGCTTACTAGTGGTGCATGATCTGTGAAAACAACAAATCTGCTACTGCCAATGATGCTGATAAAATGGCGCACTGCGTTGTAAATGGCGAAAAGTTCTCGGCCGAAAGTGTCGTACCTCGTTTCTACTGGTTGGAGAGTACGCGAGTAGAAACTGATAGGCTGCCAAAATCCGTCGATCTCTTGTTCCAACGTGGCTCCAATAGCGAATTCAGAAGCATCTGTCGTGAGTATAAATGGCTTTTCAAAATCTGGGTGTGTTAGCATTGTGGCATTTGCTATCGAGTTGATGGCAAGTCGAAGTAATTCCTCGTCTTCGGATGACCAAGCAATGATGGAATTCTTGCTAAGTCCTTTTCGGTTCCGCAGGTGCCTGCACAAAGGATAAAGTTGTTTTGAAAGTCCCGGAAGGAACTTGCAATAATAGTTTAGTACTCCCAGGATTTTCTGCAACTCGCTAAAAGTCCTTGGTGACTTGATATTCTTGATTGAATTCGTCTTTGACGGCAACGGTTGAATACTTTGGGCCGTGATATGATGCCCTAAGAAGTCCACGGATGTAGTTGCAATCTGCGTCTTTAGAATAGAATAGAATAGAATAGAATATCTTTATTTTGATTCAAACAACACATGTTCCATCAAATAATAAAATAAGAAAATGTACCATATAAAATATATCACATTACACATATATATGTGCAATTAGTTGTACTGTACAATTTATCAGCATCAGAAAGTTCAGCTGTAAACAGTGATAGATTCTTCATCAAAAGTAGGAAAATTTAAGTTATAATTCGAGTACAACATTTTGTAAGAAAAAAAGGGAACCATGACTAATAATTGATTGCGTGCATTGTTGATTAACAAGATGATATAATGCATAACATTTCAGTTTTAATAATACAAAATTTGAAGATAGAATCTCGAGAAATTATGTTGCTGAAAAACAATTAATCCTGTCTTTTATTTAACCATGAGAAAGTATTATCATAAACAAAATTAAAAATATCAGCAGGATTAAATACTTTTTCTAGTTCGGAAGATAAAAATTTAAAAGACATTTTAGTTGGACGCGTTTCTCTAAGCCCCTTTGGCAATTGATTGTAAATTTTGTAAATTTTTGAAAAAGAGAATAGCTTTCTCGCAACATTCCCCACCAATGGTGGAGATATTGCAAAATTACTAGATCTAGTTCCAATTTCATGACTCTTTCTTCTCACAGTTGATATTGAGTCCGTGGTTGGATAAGCGTTAGAGGACATTTCGTAGATGCCTCGCATGAGATTCTAGATCTGGACTGAATACTATAATGTCATCTAGATATGACATACAATAAGCAGAGTATGTTGTCCATGAATCTTTGAAATATCTGAGTAGCACACTTACGTCCAAAAGGCATGTAAAGATATTCGAAAAGGCCAAATGGAGTGATGACTGCAGTTTTCTCGATATCCTCTGGTGCTACCGGGATGTGACGGTAGGTTTGTCTGAGGTCAATCACTGAGAAGAAATTGCTGCCGTTGAGTTTTTCAAGTAAAGTGGTAATATTTGAAATAGGATATGCATCAGATTTTGTCACTGAATTTAGCTTACGGTAGTCTCCCCAGGCTCTGTACGTTCCGTTTGATTTAGAAACTAAGTGCAGTGGTGACGCCCATGAACTTTTTTATGGTCTGATGATTCACTCTTCCAAAAGCCTTGAGAATTCTTCTTTGGCAGCTTTCAGCTTAGCAGGGGCAAGTGGTCGCTTCTGTGACGATATGATGCATCATGTTAGAGACTCGTAGCTCTGATTTGTTAAGATCGAAAAGCGATTTGTATTTTTTAAGAGCTGCTGAAATCTCTGCTGAATGATGCGTTGGGGTTGGCTGAATGACCTGTAACTCCAAACGGTCGGAGGCAAGTGTCCAAAAACTTTGTTCAAGTCCGGTGGAGGGGTCGATGATTTTTGATTGGCAAGATCAACAATGAGCCGAAATTTCAGAAGGAAACCAAGGCCTATTATATTATGTGAGACCTTGGCAATGATGAAGTTGTGGGAAAATTGACATCGTAGACCTATGTTGAGTGTGCGGTACCGGCAGCCATATGTTGTTATGAGCTCGCCTGTAGCTTTTGCGAGAAGAACGCCTAGCGACATCTCGGTCATTGAATCACCCTTGAGAAATGAGACTGCTGCACCTGTGTCTACGATGAACTCTTCGCTAGTTTTGAAATCAAAAAGTTGCAGAAGCTTGTTGGGCTGTTTGGCTGGGTCACGCAAACAAGTAGGCTGGTGATTGCGACCGGCGTTGTCCGTTTGGTTCTCCATGTGAAAAATTCGGCGTGGACGAGAAGAGTCGACAGGGATGTCGGATTGTAGTTGGCTTCTTCCCTGTAGCGCCGTTGATGCCGTTGCTGTGCAGAAAGTACGGTCTTCTACTTCCTGCGCCAGACGTTTCCCGATACTGATGCACCCTTGTGCCTGCGGTTTGTTGTCCTTTCCGTCAGCTGTGGAAATTGACACTCATTCGGAAATTCTTCGGAACGACAAAGACAAACTTGGCAAGCATAAAAAACGTCTGGTGGTTATAACACCAGTTCTTTGGGGCATATTTATTAAAGGATTGCGGAGATCTCGATCGCCGCCTACCGTTATAATTGGGCTTAGGAACGAATTTGAGTCGAGCATTCACTTGATTTAGTTTGGATTTGGTAATGGCCAATCCTTCTAGAACTTTAGCTATGTTCGCCACTGACCTCTCTAAAGAGGACTGTCTATCATCTTGCGGGTGTGAAGAATAGAATGATGGATTCACTTTGGGTTCCAAAACCCTATATTCTAACTCGCATCTCTCATATAAGTCATCTATAGAGAGAGTGTTGGGAAGCTTTCTGGCAAAGAGTTTTAATGTTTGTGGAAGATTGTTAATAAAAACAACCTTAGCCGCATGGTCAGAAATGTTGGTTTTATACCAACGTTTCCGTAATTCCCTCAATTTGTGTGAACTTAAGCATAAATTCATATCCATCAGGTTGGTATCATGTACCGACTCGGAAACTATTGTGTTAGTATCCGGTACTCATCGGTTTCAAAAAAAGTATCAGTTACTAACACAATAGCTATAGGGTTAGTATCCTTTACAGACTCGGGATATATATTATATAGTGTGAGTTAGAATTCAAGTCGCATTGTCGTTGACTTTAGATTATGTTAGCTTCACTATTACAGGTTTACACATTCGTCTAGGAGATTATACCGTCCAATTATTCCACATTCTTCTACCAAATAAATAGTGGTTAAAGGGCGTAATACCGGCTCCTACTGATGAGTCGCCAGTTAGCACGAAACGAATGTGCATGAGATTACACTTTCCGTAATTCCCTCAGTATTTCGATGGGGCCAAGGTTTGGCATGTCTAACTGCGCATATTTGTTTATTATCTGCTTAGTCTCTGTGGGCCCAAGCAAGGATTCTACTTCGTTTTTTAGGCCCAAAATGAGTTTAGGTAGCTTCCTAATGGCCTCAAGCTTAGGATAAATCCGTCGCTGCAATTCAGAAGGTAGTTTAGCAAACACCTTCGACTGTTTTTGATGACTGTCATAATCAGGAAACGGGGAGAAAGCGGAGTCTACGCGCATAAAGAATAGCTCGCAATCTCCATTCAAGACAGGAACATCAATATATAAAATTGGACCTGACATTCTAACAATCTTACGGGATCTTAAAAGCATAAATTTAAAAGCAATATGAAAATATATAAATATACTTTAACGAAACGCTTACCCACAAAAAGCTTCCACAGTTGAATGAGCGCAGAACAAATGCACGTCACAGTAACTGCTTCCAAAAATTGAAATTATCCGCAATTGAGCCTGTCGAGTACATACGGTGCAGTTTTGTACGTAGGAAAGTTGAACAGAGGGCCTGTTGGCCTTTGATGCCAATGTATTATTATTATTATTATACTCCAAAAAAAATTCACCAGAAATCCACGAAAATATACACAACAAAATTCCCAGAAGACCACGATTAGGGTAAAGAAAACGCAAATGTTAATCTATTTTTATCCCAAATAAATAAAAAAAGGAAGTCAATTTTATTTATACCAAAAAAAATCAGAACAATAATCAATATCCTGGAGCGGTCGCCAATTTTGTGAACGCCCCGGCTTCAGATAAATGACGTACGACGTTACAAACTCGGTTAAGGTGCTCTGAATATAGATATTGTTATGATAAGGGGCCCTTAACAGGGCCTGGTCGTGCGTTCTTCTGAATTATTCAGAGAGTGAAGATGTCCTAGAGCCTTGGGTTGACTCTGGCTGTAGTTCCTTTTGTGGATTTGACCGAATTTTTCTTGTGCGGAACAATTGATAGCACTCATAGGTCGGTAAAATCTTGAACTTCCTTCATATTCAGAATATGTAATTTTTGGCCTCAATTGATGGGTTCTCACTTGTCCCTTCTTCTTTAAGCCTTCACTTAGCTGATTATCTGAAAATGACTTTGGATCAAGATTTCCTATTGTTCTTTGTCCTATATTTCGAGACTTCATTTCCAGTCTCATCTTCAGGGTTTGACACAATACGCACAGTAGTAAAACACATTTGTCACAAGTTGTGTTTTACTCCTGTGCGTATTGTGTCAAACCCTGAAGATGAGACTGGAAATGAAGTCTCGAAATATAGGACAAAGAACAATAGGAAATCTTGATCTAACGTCATTTTCATAAAATCAGCTAATTGAAGGCTTAAAGAAGAAGGGACTAGTGAGAACCTATCAATTGAGGCCAAAAATTACATCATCTGAATATAAAGGAAGTTCAAGATTTTACCGACCTATGAGTGCTATCAATTGTCCCGCACAAGAAAAATGCGGTCAAATCCACAACAAGAAGGACAGCACTGAGAAAATAAATACATCTTTTAAAATGATGTTCCTTTTGCTTGTCGCGTTGTAATCACGATGTGGAAAACTTCGTTCAAGTTCTGCAATTAATTGGCTCGTCTCGCTGGTTGTACCGCAACAAGATGAGTCACGGATGTAGCCAATTGTTGGTGAAACAAATCAAATCGCCAGCATAGGTATTGACAGCCGACAGAACGCACACGCGTAACGCAAAGCAGAATGCAAATGCGACAACTGACTGCATGGTAAATTGCC
Source organism: Eudiplozoon nipponicum (assembly GCA_029291075.1). Taxonomy (NCBI): domain Eukaryota; kingdom Metazoa; phylum Platyhelminthes; class Monogenea; order Mazocraeidea; family Diplozoidae; genus Eudiplozoon; species Eudiplozoon nipponicum. The sequence continues at coordinate 3,017 of JAQBSW010005127.1, read as the reverse complement.
GTGCTTAAATAGCATGCCATAGTAATATATGTCTACTTGCACACTATTGGTTAAATGGCAAGTTTCGCTTTTTCTCATTGGTGCAACGTAAATAAAATTAAATTTAATTTACGAAATATTTCGGCCATTAATTTGTGTCGTTACAATATTAATCGAAAATTTAATACGCTGGACCAATAAGAACGCGCAACATTCCTTTGGCCAATTTCATGCAATTTCGCAACCATATAAGCGCGGTGCAATTACCACGTAACACCTTCTGCTCTGCTCGCTATATGTGATTGCTTTAACCTTCTCCACTGCACTGATTATTTGCGCCGACTTTATTGCTTGAGTCTACCACGCCATGTCAACAACCCGACTAGTCTTCAGCCACGCCAATCTTCTTGTTGTTGCGCATCAGGTCATATGTAATCGATCATCTATTAATCGGATTTTCATGTGTGCCATTCATCTCACTGTTGCCGCAGACCTTCAATTAAATTAGACAATGCATTCTAACATCCTCTAACATATCGAGCTTCGTCAATTTTACATGGTCACGTCCATCTTCCAAAAGGATCACCAGTCAACAACAAGGAAACACTAAGCTTGTGTATAGAAGGACTTCTGGATATTCACACAACTAATATTCACAAATTCTCACGGCATTTAAACAATAATTGATTGAACGTAATGGTAACAATTCTTTAAATCAAATTTGCGAGCTTGAAGTAAATACCAATCCCATTGTATTTGACCAGTCGTTGAACAAGATAACAATAGTGCATTGCGACTGGCGGTAGTTTAGTAAATTTGTTCGCCGACTGGTTAAATACAATAGAATTGGTGTCTCTCGGCACTTACCATAAAAGTCTGGTAGGTCTTATTAAGGGCAGCATAAGTAGTTGCTACATCGGGATCCTTTACTTGTCTTTTTAGGAATGTTACATCCCATTCTAGCATTTGGCGTTATACTCGGGTGTAACAAAACAAACTATTTCAGAAAGCTTATGCAACGACACAAATTAATGGCCGACATATTGCGTAAATTAAATTCAATTTTATTTACGTTGCACCAATGAGAAAAAAGCGAAACTTGCCGTTTAACCAATAGTGTGCAAGTAGGCATGGCATGCTATTTAAGCACGGCAATTTACCATGCAAGTCAGTCCTTGCAATTGCAGGCTGCCTTCCGTCACGCGTGTGCGTTCTGTCGGCTGTCAATACCAACGCTGGTGATTTGATAGTTTCACCAACAATTGGCTATATCCGTGACTCATCTTGTTGCGGTATAACCAGCGAGACGAGCCAATTAATTGCAGAACCATCACAACATTATCCACATCGTGATTACACCTCAACCACTGGAGCGACAACTCAAATAGAGTCCACCCAAGGCTCCAGAACATCTTCAGACTCTGATGAATTCAGGAGAACGCATTACCAGGCCCTTTTAAGGGCCCCCTATCAGTAACTAATCTCTAATCAAAGCACCTTAACCGAGTTTGTAACGTCGTACGGCATTAACTTGAAGCCGGGGCGTTTACAAAATTGGCGATCGTGCCAGGATATTGATTATTGTTCTGATTTTTTAAAAATATAAATCGATTAACATTTGCGTTTTCTCTACCGTGATCGTGGTCTTCTGGGAATTTTGTTGGGTATATCTATTCGTGGATTTTTTTTGGGGATAATTATAATAATACATTGTCATCAAAGGCCAACGGGGCCTCTGTTCATCTTTCCTACGTAGGAAACGGCACCGTACGTACTCGACAGGCTCAATTGCGGATTTTTGGAAACTGACTTTTTTTTGTTCTGCGCTCATTCAACTGTGGAAGCTGTTTGTGGGTAAGCGTTTCGTTAAAGTATATTTATATATTTTCATATTGCTTATAAATTTATGCTTTTAAGATCCCGTAAGATTGTTAAAATGTCAGGTCCAATTTTAGATATTGATGTTCCTGTTTGGGATGGAGATAGTGAGCTATTCTTAATGCGCGTAGACTCCGATTTCTCCCCGTTTCCTGATTATGACAGTGATAAAAAACTGTCGAAGGTTTCTGCTAAACTACCATCTGAATTGCAGCGACGGATTTATCCTAAGCTTGAGGCCATTAGGAAGCTACCTAATCCCATTTTGGGCCTACAAATCGAGGTAGAATCATTGCTTGGACCCACGGAAACTGAGCAGATAATAAACAAATATGCGCATTTACATATGCCAAATCTTGGCCCCATCAAAATACTGAGGGAATTACGGAAACGTTGGTATAAAACCAACATTTCTTACCATGAGGCTAAGGTTGTTTTTATTAACAATCTTCCCCAAACATTAAAACTCTTTGCCAGACAGCTCCCCAACACTCTCTCTATAGATGACTTATCTGAGAGATGTGAGTTAGAATATAGGGTTTTGGAACCCAAAGTGAATCCGTTATCCTTTTCTTCACCCCCGCAAGATGATAGACTCTCCTCCTTAGAGAGAACATTGGCGAACATGGCCAAAGTTCTAGAAGGATTGGCCATTACCAAATCGGAGCTAAATCAAGTGAATGCTCGACCAAAATTTGTTTCCAAGTCAAATTATAATGGTAGGCGGCGATCGAGATCTCCGCAATCCTTCAATAAGTATGCCCCAAAGAACTGGTGTTATAACCACCAGAAGTTTTTTATGCTTGCCAAGTTTGTCTTTGTCGTTCCGAAGAATTTCCGAATGAGTGTCAATTTTCACAGCTGACGGAGAGGACAACAGACCGCAGGCACAAGGGTGCATCAGTATCAGGAAACGTCTGGCGCAGGAAGTAGAAGACCGTACTTTCTGCACATCAACGGCATCAACGGCGCTACAGGGAAGAAGCCAACTACAATCCGACATCCCTGTCGACTCTTTTCGTCCACGCCGAATTTTTCACATAGAGAACCAAATGGACAGCGCCGGTCGCAATCACCAGCCTACTTGTTTGCATGACCAGGCCAAACAGCCCAACGAACTTCTGCACCTTCTTGATTTCAAAACTGGCGAAGAGTTCATC
>JAQBSW010005126.1:0-60846 GCA_029291075.1 Eudiplozoon nipponicum | reverse complement strand
GCTACCTTCTAACTATGATCGATAGATTTACACGGTGGCCTGCGGCATTACCTCTTGGCACCATTTCTGCAGACGAAGTAACTAACGGTTTTATCTCTGCATGGATATCCAATTACGGTGTTCCCAATGAGGTCATCACGGACAGAGGCACTTGCTTCTCATCTGATCGTTTCAAAACCACCTTGCGGTACATGGGATGCATCTTACGCCAGACGACTGCCTACCATCCCCAAGCTAATGGCATGGTAGAGAGAATGCATAGGGAACTCAAAGCAGCTTTAGCATCCTCGTCCATTAATGGCAACTGGGTCGATGCACTACCTTTAGTTCTGCTGGCCATGCGTTCTCGTACTCGAGAATCCATTAAAACGTCTGCGTCACAACTCTTGTATGGCATGGATCTACGCCTGCCTAGTCAGCTCCCACGTCTACTACCGGCACAAGATGACCCACAAAACGAAGCTACCCGCCTTCGACTTCATTTCGGTAACATGTCCGAACAGCAGCCGAGACACACGCCTCGTCCAGTCTTCGTTCACCCACAGCTCCACAGCTGCAAGAGAGTACTCGTTCGCAACAATACTGCTGTTGCACCACTACAACCCAAGTATCGCGGTCCTTACCCGATTTTACTAAAACAGCCAAAATACTTCATCATTATGCAAGGCGCTACACCGACATCAGTAAGCATAGACAGGTTAAAACCGTTTATCGAACCACCTGATCCTGAGAGCGTTCAACCTTCTACACACGTCTCAGGCTCCGTCTGCCCACAATCTCAACCTGCTTTGTATAACGCGTAATTAATTTTTTTTAAACATTAACATTTAACTATAAAATTTTTTTTAACTTTACGTTAATTTTTAGTAATTGTCTCACGTGGCATAACCACCTGTTCTTAGCTAACAATTGTGTAGCATTTTTTGAACAGTTCTTTGGTATTATGCCATCTCTGAGGCAATGTTCGTGTACATATTTTTATGCAATTACCTTTGATTTTAATGTATATATTTTTACATTATAATGTATTTCTCACACATGACATTACACTGCCTATTTTGGTATGACCAGCTACTTAGAGCTAACGCTTTTGTGTAGCAACACTAAGTAGTGATCAGCTTCATATCATGGTACAGGCCACTTTCAATGCATATCTCAACTTTATCTATTTCACAAAGACCACTCTACAAATGTCATGACTACAACGTCGAGCACTCTAGCTCCTTTGGTCGTATACAAACACATTGACAACGATCCAACCTGCTTAGGTTTTTAACTTAAACCTGGCAAATTCAGAGGCGATTTACCTCGAAATCTTCACGCTGCGGCTCCAAAAACTTACACTGCTCTATTTTGCCTCACGTGCTATGACCGACCACTAGAGCTAACAATTTGTGTAGCAATTCCTAGTGGTTACCTGGCATCATATCATTGTTGAAGCAACCAACAAGCATATTTAAGCCCAGCACTTATGGTTCATCATATTTTTGCTTAACTTGGTTCGAACTCTGTCATGCATTTCTTATCTAGCCTCGCAGAGAGGAATTTTTTTTCTTTTTTTCAGAGAGGAAAGTGTTGTAACGACACAAATCAATCGCCGACATATTGCGTAAATTAAATTCAAATTTATTTACGTTGCACCAATGAGAAAAAAGCAAATTGCCGTTTAACCACGTCTAACCACGTTTAACCAATAGTATGCAAGTACACATATTGCATGCTATTTAAGCACGGTAATTTACCATGCAAGTCAGTTGTGGCATTTGCCTTCTACCTGCGTTCACGCGTGTGCGTTCTGTCGGCTGTCAATACGTGTGCGCTCTGTCGGCTGTCAATACCGTGACTCATCCTGTTGCGGGATACCGGAGAGACGAGCCAATTGAGTGCAGGACCTGCAGGACACCATCCACAACGCGATCACAGCTCAACCACGGGAGCAACAAATCAACCAGAGTCCACCCAAGGCTCTAGGACATCTTCAATGCTGAAGACTTCAAGAGAACGCATTACCCGGCCCTCTTAAGGGCCCCCATATCAGTAACTAATCTCTATTCAGAGCACCTTAACCGAGTTTGTAACGTCGTACGGCATTTACTTGAAGCCGGGGCGTTTACAGTACTGTTCTTTTTATAAAAACACTATTAATTACACATAAAATTTCAGTTTAAGAAATATCGATTGAAACTGCTTGAGACTAGAAAGGATTGTTCCTAAAATCACAGCTAAGAGAAATATTGTTTAAGGACAGAGTTAGAATATTTGACCTTAAAGAGCACAGCGTTTGTAAAAATTGACTTTCGTTGGGTTGTAACACGGAGCCGAGTGTTACATGATAATTATTTTAATAGATATTGTACAATTTCCAATTTTATTATTTGATGGAATATGTGTGGTTTGAATCCAAATAAAGATATTCTATATTCTATATTCTATTGTAAACGCCCCGGCTTCAAGTAAATGCCGTACGACGTTACAAACTCGGTTAAGGTGCTCTGAATAGAGATTAGTTACTGATATGGGGGCCCTTAAGAGGGCCTTGGCGGCGTTCGCGTAAGTTATATATATGTAAGTTGACGTTCTGTTCCTTGGGTGGACTCTGGTTGTGGTTCCTGCTGTTGTTATCATGTGTGTTGAAGTTCTGCATTAATTGGCTCGTCTTGCTGGCTGAAGTGCAACACGGTGAGTCACGAATGTTGCCAATTGTTGGTGAAACAAATCAATATCCAGCGTAGGTATTGACAGCCGACAGCACGCACATGTGTAACACGAGGCAGAACGTAGATACGACCAACTGATTGCATGGTAAATTACCGTGCTTAAATAGCATGCAATATGTGTACTTGCATACTATTGGTTAAACGTGGTTAAACGTGGTTAAACGGCAATTTGCTTTTTTCTCATTGGTGCAACGTAAATAAATTTGAATTTAATTTACGCAATATGTCGGCGATTGATTTGTGTCGTTACAACACTTTCCTCTCTGAAAAAAAAGAAAAAAATATTCCTCTCTGCGAGGCTAGATAAGAAATGCATGACAGAGTTCGAACCAAGTTAAGCAAAAATATGATGAACCATAAGTGCTGGGCTTAAATATGCTTGTTGGTTGCTTCAACAATGATATGATGCCAGGTAACCACTAGGAATTGCTACACAAATTGTTAGCTCTAGTGGACGGTCATAGCACGTGAGGCAAAATAGAGCAGTGTAAGTTTTTGGAGCCGCAGCGTGAAGATTTCGAGGTAAATCGCCTCTGAATTTGCCAGGTTTAAGTTAAAAACCTAAGCAGGTTGGATCGTTGTCAATGTGTTTGTATACGACCAAAGGAGCTAGAGTGCTCGACGTTGTAGTCATGACATTTGTAGAGTGGTCTTTGTGAAATAGATAAAGTTGAGATATGCATTGAAAGTGGCCTGTACCATGATATGAAGCTGATCACTACTTAGTGTTGCTACACGAAAGCGTTAGCTCTAAGTAGCTGGTCATACCAAAATAGGCAGTGTAATGTCATGTGTGAGAAATACATTATAATGTAAAATATATATACATTAAAATCAAAGGTAATTGCATAAAAATATGTACACGAACATTGCCTCAGAGATGGCATAATACCAAAGAACTGTTCAAAAATGCTACACAATTGTTAGCTAAGAACAGGTGGTTATGCCACGTGAGACAATTACTAAAAATTAACGTAAAGTTTAAAAAAAATTTTATAGTTAAATGTTAATGTTTAAAAAAAATTAATTACGCGTTATACAAAGCAGGTTGAGATTGTGGGCAGACGGAGCCTGAGACGTGTGTAGAAGGTTGAACGCTCTCAGGATCAGGTGGTTCGATAAACGGTTTTAACCTGTCTATGCTTACTGATGTCGGTGTAGCGCCTTGCATAATGATGAAGTATTTTGGCTGTTTTAGTAAAATCGGGTAAGGACCGCGATACTTGGGTTGTAGTGGTGCAACAGCAGTATTGTTGCGAACGAGTACTCTCTTGCAGCTGTGGAGCTGTGGGTGAACGAAGACTGGACGAGGCGTGTGTCTCGGCTGCTGTTCGGACATGTTACCGAAATGAAGTCGAAGGCGGGTAGCTTCGTTTTGTGGGTCATCTTGTGCCGGTAGTAGACGTGGGAGCTGACTAGGCAGGCGTAGATCCATGCCATACAAGAGTTGTGACGCAGACGTTTTAATGGATTCTCGAGTACGAGAACGCATGGCCAGCAGAACTAAAGGTAGTGCATCGACCCAGTTGCCATTAATGGACGAGGATGCTAAAGCTGCTTTGAGTTCCCTATGCATTCTCTCTACCATGCCATTAGCTTGGGGATGGTAGGCAGTCGTCTGGCGTAAGATGCATCCCATGTACCGCAAGGTGGTTTTGAAACGATCAGATGAGAAGCAAGTGCCTCTGTCCGTGATGACCTCATTGGGAACACCGTAATTGGATATCCATGCAGAGATAAAACCGTTAGTTACTTCGTCTGCAGAAATGGTGCCAAGAGGTAATGCCGCAGGCCACCGTGTAAATCTATCGATCATAGTTAGAAGGTAGCTGAAACCTTGAACCTTTGTCAGATGAACTATGTCGATGTGGACGATGGCTAGGCGAGAAGTAGACCGAAAATGTTGCAACTTAGAACGAGTGTGTCGTGTGATCTTGTTTTTCTGACAAATTGCACACTCTGAGACCCATCGTTTAACATTCTGCCTAAGTCTGTGACCCCAGAAACGATCTGTAAGAAGTCGGACAGTCGCTTGGCTTCCTGGGTGAGAAATTGAGTGAATTGAATCGAAAACCTTCCTCTGAAGGCTGGTCGGCAGAACTGGCTTGTTGGGCTGCGTACCCGTGAAGTAAACAATTGGTAAGCCTTCCCACAGACGGCATATGAACTTGGTTGGGTGACGGGCTATTGATCTTTGAATGTGAATGTCACCGCGTTGTTCAGTTCGCAGGAGAGTTGGCGTTAGTGCAGGTTCACTGAGTGCCACGGAGTTGACAGTGAATGGTGACGGTGAAGGTGGTTGTAGAGAGACGTCTGGCCTAGACAGGGCATCTGCAATGAAGTTCTGTTTGCCCTTGACGTGAAAGACGTCAAATTGCCATTCGCTTAGACGAGAAAGCTGTCTTTCCACTCTGGCAGGGTACTTGGCGATAGATGAAGTTGCGTTTCGAAGTGCGCTAACTAGTGGTGCATGATCTGTGAAAACAACAAATCTGCTACTGCCAATGATGCTGATAAAATGGCGCACTGCGTCGTGGATGGCGAGAAGTTCTCGGCCGAAAGTGTCGTACCTCGTTTCTACTGGTTGGAGAGTACGCGAGTAGAAACTGATAGGCTTCCGAACTCCGTCGATCTCTTGTTCCAAAGTGGCTCCAATAGCGAATTCAGAAGCATCTGTCGTGAGTAGAAATGGCTTTTCAAAATCTGGATGCGTTAGCATTGTGGCATTTGCTAACGAGTTGATGGCAAGTCGAAGTAATTCCTCGTCTTCGGATGACCAAGCAATGATGGAATTCTTGCTAAGTCCTTTTCGGTTCCGCAGGTGCCTGCACAAAGGATAAAGTTGTTTTGAAAGGCCTGGAAGGAACTTGCGATAATAGTTTAGTACTCCCAGGATTTTCTGCAAATCGCTCAAAGTCCTTGGTGACTTGATATTCTTGATTGAATTCGTCTTTGACGGCAACGGTTGAATACCTTGGGCCGTGATACGATGCCCTAAGAAGTCGACGGATGAAGTTGCAATCTGCGTCTTGTCACAGTTGATCTTGAGTCCGTGGTTGGATAAGCGCGAGAGGACATTTCGTAGATGTTTCGCATGAGATTCTAGATCTGGACTGAATACCATAATGTCATCGAGATATGACATACAATAAGCAGAGTCGTCGCGAAGTATGTTGTCCATGAATCTTTGAAATGTCTGTGTAGCACACTTAAGTCCAAAAGGCATGTAAAGGTATTCGAAAAGGCCAAATGGAGTGATGACAGCAGTTTTCTCGATATCCTCTGGTGCTACCGGGATGTGATGGTAGGCTTGTCTAAGGTCAATTACTGAGAAGAAATTGCTGCCGTTGAGTTTTTCAAGTAATGTGTTGATATTTGGAATAGGATATGCATCAGATTTTGTCACTGAATTTAGCTTACGGTAGTCTCCACAGGCTCTGTACGATCCGTTTGATTTTGAGACTAAGTGCAGTGGTGACGCCCATGAACTTTTCGATGGTCTGATGATTCCCTCTTCCAAAAGCCTTGAGAATTCTTCTTGGGCAGCTTTCAGCTTAGCAGGAGCCAGTGGTCGCTTCTTGAGTGCAATAGGTTGTCCTTCTGTGACGATATGATGCATCGTGTTGGAGACTCGCAGATCGGATTTGTTAAGATCGAAAAGCGATTTGTATTTTCGAAGAGCTGCTGATATCTCTGCTGAATGATGCACTGGGGTTGGTTGAATGACCTGTAACTCCAAACGCTCGGAGGCAAGTGTCCAAAAGCTTTGTTCAAGTCCGGTGGAGGGGTCGATGATCTTTTGATTGGCAAGATCAACAATGAGCCGAAATTTTAGAAGGAAATCAAGGCCTATTATATTATGTGAGACCTTGGCAATGATGAAGTTGTGGGAAAATTCACGTCGTAGACCTATGTTGAGTGTGCGGTATTGGCAGCCATAAGTTGGTATGGGCTCGCCTGTAGCTGTTGCGAGAAGAACGCCTAGCGACATCTCGGCCATTGAATCACCTTTGAGAACTGAGACTGCCGCACCTGTGTCTACGATGTACTCTTCGCCAGTTTTGAAATCAAGAAGGTGCAGAAGTTCGTTTGGCTGTTTGGCCGGGTCATGCAAACAAGTAGGCTGGTGATAGCGACCGGCATTGTCTGTTTGGTTCTCTATGTGAAAAATTCGGCGTGGACGAAAAGAGTCGACAGGGATGTCGGATTGTAGTTGGCTTCTTCCCTGTAGCGCCGTTGATGCCGTTGATGTGCAGAAAGTACGGTCTTCTACTTCCTGCGCCAGACGTTTCCCGATACTGATGCACCCTTGTGCCTGCGGTCTGTTGTCCTCTCCGTCAGCTGTGGAAATTGACACTCATTCGGAAATTCTTCGGAACGACAAAGACAAACTTGGCAAGCATAAAAAACTTCTGGTGGTTATAACACCAGTTCTTTGGAGCATATTTATTAAATGATTGCGGAGATCTCGATCGCCGCCTACCATTATAATTTGACTTGGAAACGAATTTTGGTCGAGCATTCACATGATTTATCTCCGATTTGGTAATGGCCAATCCTTCTAGAACTTTGGCCATGTTCGCCACTGTTCTCTCTAAGGAGGAGATTCTATCATCTTGCGGGGGTGAAGAAAAGGATGATGGATTCACTTTGGGTTCCAAAACCCTATATTCTAACTCACATCTCTCAGATAAGTCATCTATAGAGAGAGTGTTGGGGAGCTGTCTGGCAAAGAGTTTTAATGTTTGGGGAAGATTGTTAATAAAAACAACCTTAGCCTCATGGTCAGAAATGTTGGTTTTATACCAACGTTTCCGTAATTCCCTCAGTATTTCTATGGGGCCAAGATTTGGCATATCTAACTGCGCATATTTGTTTATTATCTGCTCAGTTTCCGTGGGTCCAAGCAAGGATTCTACCTCGTTTTGTAGGCCCAAAATGGGATTAGGTAGCTTCCTAATGGCCTCAAGCTTAGGATAAATCCGTCGCTGCAATTCAGAAGGTAGTTTAGCAAAAACCTTTGACAGTTTTTGATGACTGTCATAATCAGGAAACGGGGAGAAAGCGGAGTCTACGCGCATAAAAAATAACTCACTATCTCCATCCCAAACAGGAACATCAATATCTAAAATTGGACCTGACATTTTAACAATCTTACGGGATCTTAAAAGCATAAATTTATAAGCAATATGAAAATGTATATATAAATGTATAAATATATAACGAAACGCTTACCCACAAACAGCTTCCACTGTTGCTTGATATTGTCCAGTACAAAAGGAAAAAACGAACAGAGGCCCCGATGGCCTTTGATGACAATGTATTATTATTTCAACACAGAACAGCGTCACTCCTTCCAAAAATTGAAATTGTCCCACAAACAGCTTCCACTGTTGCTTGATATTGTCCAGTACAAAAGGAAAAAACGAACAGAGGCCCCGATGGCCTTTGATGACAATGTATTATTATTTCAACACAGAACAGCGTCACTCCTTCCAAAAATTGAAATTGTCCTGTAGGGAAGACGAACAGAGGCCCCGTTGGCCTTTAGTGCCAATGAATTATTATTTTCAACAGCAAGAATAACACACTGCTTCCAAAATTTGAAATTTTCCTTTAGGGAAGAAGAACACCACAAATTCACGAATATATACCCAATAAAAATTCCCAGAAAAAAAACCAGGATCAGGGTAAAGAAAACGCAAATGTTAGTCGATTTATCCCAAACAAATGAAGAAGAAAGTCAATTTATTTATACCCAAAAAAAATCAGATAAATAATCAATATCCTGGCGCGGTCGCCAATTTTGTAAACGCCCCGGCTTCAAGTAAATGCCGTACGACGTTACAAACTCGGTTAAGGTGCTCTGAATAGAGATTAGTTACTGATATGGGGGCCCTTAAGAGGGCCTTGGCGGCGTTCGCGTAAGTTATATATATGTAAGTTGACGTTCTGTTCCTTGGGTGGACTCTGGTTGTGGTTCCTGCTGTTGTTATCATGTGTGTTGAAGTTCTGCATTAATTGGCTCGTCTTGCTGGCTGAAGTGCAACACGGTGAGTCACGAATGTTGCCAATTGTTGGTGAAACAAATCAATATCCAGCGTAGGTATTGACAGCCGACAGCACGCACATGTGTAACACGAGGCAGAACGTAGATACGACCAACTGATTGCATGGTAAATTACCGTGCTTAAATAGCATGCAATATGTGTACTTGCATACTATTGGTTAAACGTGGTTAAACGTGGTTAAACGGCAATTTGCTTTTTTCTCATTGGTGCAACGTAAATAAATTTGAATTTAATTTACGCAATATGTCGGCGATTGATTTGTGTCGTTACACTATATTCTAAATTTTATTTATGTTTAAAGTGTTCATAATGTACGTTACTACATTTGTATTATCGAACTTCTTTGTCCTCATTATAATTTTCCATATTTCCACAAGTATTGCATATTTAAATAATATTTATTTTCATTTTATAAAAAAAAATTAATTTTAATTAGATCTATTTTAATTGTATGGCTTTCCTTATTTATCATTAATAATTACTCAATTAAAATTTTATTATTTATTACTTTATTAAGAATGAACTGTTAATCCCATGTCCGAAGATTGCAAAAGTGAATTGGAAGCCTTGTCCTCCATTTATGAAGACAAGCTTAAAATAAATAACAAAAATTACCCTCAAACATTTGAAATTAGGGTTGATGCGCATGCTCAAAAGGAATTGACATATAAAATATATTGTGTGCTTCAGTTTTCCTATACTGCGGAATATCCTAATGAAGTGCCTAAGTTTCAAATAAAGAAGTCATCAAACCTGAAAGATGATCAGAAGAAAATAATTTTAGATCTTTTATCTGCTGTAGGTGAAAGATCTATAGGCTTCATTATGGTTTTTGATATGGTCTCTGAATTGCAAGAAAAGTTAAACGAAATTGCCGAAACTTGGATTGAAAACGCAGAAGCAGAAGAAGAAGCGCGCAGGATTGAAAAGGAAAGGGCTGAAGAGGCTATTTTTCATGGTACAAAAGTGACAGTTGAAACCTTCTTAAAATGGAAAGAGCAATTTCTCGCCGATATTAATGCTGAAAATAAAGATTTGGAAAAGAGAGCAGTTGAGAAAAAATTGACTGGGCGAGATCTTTTCTTGCGAGATGATAGATTCGATGATTCGGATTTACAGTACCTTAATACGGATGGCGGTGAAGCTGTTGAAGTTGATGAAAACTTGTTTGCAAACCTTGATGAGCTTGACATAGACGATATTGACATTATTAATGAATAAAACAAATAACTGGATTATTTTCAATGTCTTTCAATCCTGTGTATAACTCAACTTGTACAGATGAGTTCAGAGTTAAGTAAATACAATGTTATTGCTCTTGCTATTTTCAATGTTTGCATTCTTTAAGTTGAGATGTAAAATTTATTTACCATGAATGACAGTTCAATCTAAAAAACAAAAATGGAATTTTATTAAAGCTCATAGCGAATTATCATACTGTTGGATCCCACAGTACTTTACTCATAGATTCGTTGCAGCGGTAATGCGTATATGCCTGATTTTTTCAAGCTAAGTACTTAACGGTGTTCTAATACAATTATAACTATCCTATCTCTTCTATGAAATTAGAGTTATACCACCAAGCTTGAATTTCTTCCGGATGGGATTATTGTGCAATTTAAATTCTTTGCAATCATGAATGCTTTTACTGAACAATATGACATAAGTAGTGATTGTGCGAAACAATCTTAGTGAACGACTTGTTGACCAAGAATTTATTATTATGATAGCAAAAGAATGCCACCTCCAGACGACCAGTATTTGTGCTCCTAATCAATATCATTCCCAGCAATAAAAAAAGTCAAAAGTGACTAATTTTTCATTGCTCTATAACTGCAAAAAACGAAAAATATATATAAATAACACCAGGAATAATATTTTAGACCATTTATTAGTGAGATTTACTAAAGAGAATGAGAGATAGAGAAATAATACCTAGTTACTATGAGTAAATTTAACAGGATGACTCGTAGAAATGGGGCAAACTAAAACTCTCCACAACACCATTATGACCAAGTTAGCTTTGAGGCAAGGCAACATGAGTAATACTGCTTCCTTGCGGCTTTCACTGTATCCCGTCATAAACAAACCAAACCTCGCAGCTAACGTTGCCCTACTTAGAAAACGAGTTACTAAGATGATTCTCATCATCATCATCATGTGCAGCCACACAAAAGTCAATTGACTTATGTTTCACTGCCATATAACCATAAGGAGTGAAAAAAAGTATATAAGTTAATTTAGACAAAATATTATTGAGATTTACGAGAAAGAGAGAGAAGGAATACCTTGCTACTATGAGTAAATTTATCAGAAATGAGGCAAACTAAACCTCTCCACAACACCATTATGGCCAAGTTGGCATTCGGGCAAGGCGACATCAGCAATACAGCTTCCTTGCGGATTTCACTGTATCACGTCATAAAAACCAAATCTCACAGCTAACGTTGCCCTACTAAGAAAAGAAAGTTACGGAGATGATTCTACTAGACATCTGCAACAAGATCGCCACTGAGCTCGATTCGATGCCATATCGCTAAGGGTTTCTAACCAAGAACTGTAATGCGCACGAGGACCCCATCCCGGCAGACAAGTGGATCCTATCCTTCCAAATTTGGATGTAAGTGACTTTTATTGTTTCTGCCATGTCAAAATCTGCCCACCTTGTTTCTTACGCCAATTTTGTACTGGATGAGAGAACAGAGCTCTATTGGGCAATCGAAATGAGGGCATACGCAAAACGTGACCTAGCCAATGAAGTTAATGGAGCCTTATTTATTTTTCTAACGACGAGCACTTATTTTCAGATCCAAAAATACGTCTACGGATGTCAACGTTAGTTATTCGTTGTTGGTAACAAACATTTGCTATACTGCTCAAAAAAAGATGATCGAATGCCTGTAAGCGTCTCTGATCATCAACTCCAAGAGGCCAAGTTTCACTAGTAAGATCGCCACTGAGCTCGATTCGATGCCATATCGCTAAGGGTTTCTAATCAAGAACTATGATGTGCACGTGGACCTCATCCTGGCAGACTAGTTGATCCCGTACTATCCAGTTTGTATGTAAGTGACTTCAACTGTTTCTGCCATGTCAAAATCTGTTCACCTTCGCCAATCTGGTGCTGGATGAGAGAACAGAGCTCTACTGGGCAATCGAATTGAGGGCATGCGCAAATTGTGACCGAGCCAACGAAGTTGATGGAGCCTTATTTGGTTTTCTAACGAGTAGCATTTATTGGCAAACGCAAAAATACGTCTACGGATGTCAACGTTAGTTATTCTTTGTAGGTAACCAACATGTGCTATACTTCTCAAACAAAAATGATCGAATGCCTGTAGGCGTCTAAAATCATCAATTCTAAGAGGCCTAGTTTCATTAGCATATAGTAAAACTGGGCGTTCAAACGCATTGTAAACATGACCTTTAAGGCAGAGTGAAATACTCACGTTTCTCCATAAATGACTAAGGTTCGAGAAAGCTATTCTAGCTTTCGCGATTCTTATTCTCACCTCGTCGGTTATATTGCCAAAGTTATTGATAGAGGTCTCAAGGTTTGTACACCTGTCAACTATGTCTAGATATACGTTCTCCAGTCGCAGCGTTGTTGTGAGTGGTGGGTGATCATGTAAAAGAGAGTGCGAATTTCATACCGAAAGACGGAACGTCTGATAATCTACTCAAAGTGGCATAGGCAGCATCCTGATTGTCGAGTACTATTACGATATCGTCTGCATAGTCAAGATCGACTGGTTTACCGCCCGGCAGAACTTCAACACCTGCATCCTGAATGTATGGAAGAGTGTTGTTCATATTAGCATCGATTACAATATTTAACAAAAAGGAGGAAAGTAGATAACCTTGACGAACACCACTGCTGGTTGTAAAGTTATGCGTTAATTCGTTGTAGAACTTGACACGACCAGAAGTATTTGTGTAGAGAGCGCGTATAATATTTAAAAAATTTGTTGACACCGCTTTTCGACAAAATATGGAAAAAACCTTGCGATCTACCGAATCAAATGCACCCTTGAAGCCTAGGAAGACGGCTATTGTGGGACGGTGATATAATTTACACTATTCAAGAACTTGCCTTAACGTAAAAATATTATCTATACAATCTCGTCCTGAGTGGAATCACGTGATTCACGTGAAGCGCTAAGACGACGTAGGATAATCGAAGCAAATAACCTAGATACGACTGGAGTTTATCTCATACCACGATGTTTATTGAACGAACTACGATATCCTATTTTGAAGATAGGAATGATGGTTGACTCATTACAATCAAGTGGTACGGTTTCCTCATTCGATATAGTATGAAAAAGTGTCGTCAACGCTCTTGAAAATATATCACCACCATCCTTAAATAATCCTGGAAGCAAATCATTGGGCCCTGTGGTTTTGCGGCGTTTAAGAAATGGGATTGCATCGCGTACTTCTAACTCTGGTGGTTCTTCGAGACTAACATTCCACACTGTTGATATAGGCATGCTTTCGGGAATTGGAACTGTCGCGAGTGCCCAAGAAATTGATCTTTGAAGTGTTCAGCCCATCTGTCAAGACGACTTATTTTGCCTGTTATTAAATGGATTTTACTACCATTTATAGTTTCACTAACTTTTAATTTTCTCGGACCTGTTGCGCGAATAAGTTGGAACAAACAGCTACTATTACCTGAAGCGAACGCTTCTTGGATTTCTTTAACCTTTCTGGTCCAAAGTTTTCGTGATCGACTTTTAGACTGCGCTTAAGTGGATGTCTTATATTGTGACGAGTATTATTGTGAGCCGAGCTAGGTGGAATTTAGCGCCTGGTTTCGAGTATCTCCATAGATTCTACAGAGAGCCAATGATTATTTCTACGGTGACCAAATGGTCACTTTAGGAGCACTATAAAAGAACCTTTTTAAACTTTTATGGTGCTCCTAAAGTGACCATTTGATATGTTCTATAGCTAAATTTCGCTTACACTATCATTGTGGTCAAATTTCATCAAAACTTAGTAGCAGTATGAATAATTTATTCATCATACATGGTTGATTAATTATTGTTTGATTGATTTAAAAGAACACTAGCTCGACCATTCCTAGTACGGATGGTTTGTATTCGGAGTTTTCCTTCTCTTATATAGTCTGTCAACCAAGGCTACGTTGTCACCCACTAAATGTAAGATACTTCCACAGGATCACTCGCCACTCACTCCAACTCTGCGACTGCATAATGACGTAGGCAATATGTTCGACAAGGTGAGAATAGGGATCGCGAAAGCTAGAGTAGCTATCTCGAACCTTCATCATTTATGGAGAAACGCGAGTATTTTACTCTTTCTTAAAGGTCGTGTTCACAATGCATCTGTACGCGCAGATTTACTATACGCTTACAGGTATTCGACCATCGTCGCTTGAGATGTATAGCACATTTATTATAATCAAGGTTGCGGTCTTGATATAAACACCTGACCCATTAATTACTTACATATGTCAGTATAAACTAAGAATTGTATAGTGTAGAAAAGGCAATTCATCCAGTAGACCGGTTTCGTCCTTATTGGGAACTCATATCAAGACCGCAACCTTGATTATAATAATTGTTATCACCACCCGCGCAACCAATGTTCGTTTAATGTATAGCACATGTTTGTTACCAACGACGAATAACGATAATTGACATCCGTAGGCGTATTTTTGTATCTTCCAATTAGTGCTCCTCGTTAGAAAAACAAATAAGGCCCCATTGACTTCGTTGGCTCGGTCACGTTTTGCGTATACCCTCAATGAAAAATCTTTTCACATAATTCATGAACAATAGGGCTAACTGTAGCAATAGCCATCTTTGAGACCGAGAACGCACCGAGTTTGTTATCTATGGCTGACACGAATACAACAGGAATTTCTCTCAGAAGTGCACGAATTAAGGTGTAAAAGTCAGAAAAATGATGAAAGTCTCCTTGAAGCCGCAGAAATGAATATAAAATAATGGATGTTTGTATTTTGATTTATTAAATATACGTGCTTTATACGAGCAAACTCCTATAAATAATTGATTAAAAACAAAGCGTTTGTATTGAGTTTAAAACTGGCTACTGACGGATTGGAATACTTAGTAAGATATTTGTCTGCAAATATGAACACTGAATACGGAGTTAGAGATAACCAAGTCTCGTTCGGACGACACACAATAAATACAAAGGGAATCCGCATAAACGGCCCAACCAATAGAGATGAAGCCAACACCAACATATTTTTACACATAGTTACGGCATACAGAATTGCCATTTAATATCTATCATTTGAATGATAATAGCATTTCGTCTAAAATTACTTTTACCCATTAAAATGTGCCATAAAAAGCAAGAGTGTTACTTGTACTTCTTCAATTTTGTCTTATTTTGAACAATCAATTAGTCTCCTTTTCTATTACAACTAATACAACTACCACTAAAAAACATGTAATAGACACGTCACCCATTCCTTGTTGGGAACTGAATATTTGGTTAGCTGCAAAATTGTCCTTCCTGGTATGAAAAATTATCAGCGATACACTGTCTTCAGCATAGCCTAACGCATTACAAAGAAAAACAAGCCATCATACCAATAGTAGGAAGCAGTTTCCAGTTATTTTTTAATTTACCTGGTTTCATTAAGAATTTCTTGGTTTAAGTCATTCATTAATCATACTTCAATTTACTTTACATTAATACATTAGCGCCTAATTCTTCAATATTTAGAATCTCGTAGATTACTTAATTGCAACTTATATATTATACATTATAAAATAAATTTTATCTCTTCCTAGATTTTATAGTAAGCTTCGGTGAGTATTATAACCTAATAATTTGTGTGCCTCAGTTATTTTGTTATAAATAATTTTTTTATTTGTATAGCTGTGCATGATGATGATCATGATGTATATGAATATTATTAATTAGTATAAATCAACATGACCTAAAGCTAAATGAACATTACTTAAAAACATTCTCATGCATATCATCGATCATATTACTATTACCATTCATTAAAATATTGATAAGTAATAAAATGGCGCGACGGTCTGTATTCACACTGGTAAAGATATTCTTTAAACTTTTGCGATTGATCAATGTCATTCTGACTAACTTGACAAATTATTTTATAAGGACAGTCTTTACTGAGGTCACCACAGGGCTCCACTAAATGAATATCGGTGACGGTGATGAGCTTGCTGATAACGAGGCTGCTATTCCGATGACAGAAAAGACTAGCTCTAAAGAGCCATTGATTGTGATCAATACGTGCCCATTAGGTACGGTCCGAAGCTGAATTTTACAAACACGGTATTTTAGGCCACGGGCGTACGATTCAAGTATAAGGACCCCTAATGCTGGTTGTCACCGATGAGACAGCACCGATCGGCTTATATCTAGATTTTCCATAGCTGGAATTTTTCTTACCAAATTATAGTAACTACTGTAGAACAGCTGGTCTCTTTCATGTACTACCAATACCAAGATCTTCACATCATGCACACTCGATTCTACTTTATGTTACGAAAATGACTCACAACATCCAGCGCATGGACAACTTCTTAAACGATCTATTAGTTTTATTTGGTTTAATTCAGTGCCATTTGAGCATCAGGAAGTATTAGCAAAAAGGAAAATTTAGACACGTTCTATTTTGTTCTATCAACATCGAACCTTGTTATGGAATGTCGATTGCGTTTTCTGTAATGCTGCCTGATAAGATGAATTACACTTGCTTCACGCAATGTTACCAAGGTTACTTCAGAGGATTACTGTAACCCAGAAGGGGTAGGCCAACCAACATTATATTAAATGATATTTGAACGAGCGAAAATCTGTGCGAATCTGGCAACAAACAGGATCCATTAGAGAGACAATTAATTTGGTTTTATTGACATAGGTGTAATCGGCCCAATCACCACAATATATTTGAACTTCCAACTAATATGTGTACAGAATATATGTGCTTTTATTCTATTTCATTCATGACGATGCAGGAGGATAACTGCGCCAGAAACTCTTTATGTTTTCCTGTTTGAACTTAGGTATACACGCATATATTTGATGTGAAAACCATTATTTATTTAACAACGATTTTTATTGAAATTTGGCTGTTGTAATATACTTGGCTTAGGGTGAATCTATTCTATTTATTGAGAATTGTCTATTAGATTTGTTTCTAAGTTCTAAATGCAACTACTCTTATTTCTCTTGAGGGGAAATGGGAGGCATTCAATCTAGCCGGATTTGGTGAACTGCACTGAGGGTGGAAGGTGTTTAGCCTACATTATAGAAGTCAGACTATAAGAACGAGTCAGCAATAGTGTGATGTGGGCCAATATGTTAATTGCAAACTTACCGTGTGTGATAGCTTGAAATTCGTTGATGTTTGTATGTATCTAATACTGTATATACAGGAATAGGCAAAAGTGAAGGCTTACTGGCTTTAATAATTAGTTTTTAGAAATACCTCTATAATAATTATGACGCGCAGGAATATGGTAATTAATATCAAGATTTTCGATACCATTTCACCCTTTATTACTCACGAATTTGCGTTCCGATGTTTTTGTTTACAGGAAAACTTCTCGCTATTCCTCAGATACCACGAAATATTATACCACTTAGTGAGACCCAACTCGTAGGCAGAAAACTATAACAAATTTATCGAATAACTGAAAATGTTAATGCTTTCGCATTAAGTGCATTTAACTAAAATATACGACGGTGGAAGAGTATGTGAGAGATATAAGTGTCCATTTCGTAAATTATATGAAAGTTAAAATGTAAGCACACTATAATTTCAAAACATGAAGAAAGTATCCTAATTTTCCTTTATTAATTTATAAAACTCATAACCAAATGTGAATTTTTTATAGTGTAGTATACAAAACTTTTGAAAAATAAACAAACGACGAAATGTGTTACATGAATTTATTAAAAGATCGATGAAACGGCGAAGATATAGTGCATTTCTTTCATAAAATCAAATGAAAATCTAATAAGATAACATAAGCATCAGCAACCAAAACACAAAGCCGACTTAAATACTAAAAGCTAAGATCAATTTTGTTTTAAAAAATAACTGAATCACAGAAAATGTTTATAAAAATTAGTTGAGATTAGACAACTGAAAATAGCAGAAACCTCTGTATACGGAAAGAAACAAATTCGAGCAAATGTTAAAGAAAACATGTCATACATGAAACTGAATTGCTACAAGGTTTAAGAACTAAATGATTGAGATAAATGAAGTTGATTCGTGTAACGGATCAAGCAAAAACACTAAGATAGCGTTTAGAGTTCGTAACTAGGAAGGTCTGTAACCAGCTATTTTCCTGAATAAATTCATTTTCTGAATGACCGATTTACGAATAATTCTCGGAGTGTGTTGCTCACTTAAAAGACCTTGTATTTGTACACATACCTTGGTAGTTAGCAACTAAACGCTTATTCGCTTAGGATTGGAATCAAGATAATTTAAAAAATTAGAAAAACTCGAAAATAAATTTATAATAATCGACTTGATTTTTATAATAAATGTTTTCCAAATATTTTTTTATAATATCTTCCAAGCAGACCAAATACCTCAAACTTTACCTTATGGCTTAAATGACGTGCTAGGAAGAATGTAATACAATAGGTTCTCATCTAATTAGATTGACCTAATGATCAACGTCTAAATCGAAGAAAGCTACGAAGAATACTAAATTTCGACAAAAATACGTTAATTTTTACTATCGAGTTAAATTTCGTTTTAAATTACTGCTTCAGATTGTAAAATTGAGAAACCGGCAACTCAAATATTGGCTCAAACTGATCAGTCATCAGTAAGCACAAAACACAAATGTACATAAATTTATAGTTTTCATTAATGCTGACTGGTATATTCTGATCCTGTTTGAACTAATTTGGTCCTATATACGCAATACACATTTGCACATATATTATTTGAACACAAAAAAATATATAACAAGAAAGCCACATTTAAAAGTACGCCACGCATGATACTTCAGTGAATTTTGGATAGTTGTGTGTTATGTAAGAGGTTTCGTTTTATGCTAGATGTATAAATATGTAAAAAGATGACAGTAAAACAATACTTCTTTAAAATCTCAATTCCCCGAGATATAATTTCTAAGGAATGACCAAACATATTGCAAGTACCTCGGAAATTTAGCTTGTTTCATGAGAGAAAAAAATAACTGTCAAATGAGTAAATAAAGAAAAATTTAACGGAATGCACTTGTCATAGAGAAAGCGAATAATAAAACATAACTGTGCCACGACATATATACCAAACATGAAAATTTAAAACATTAGTATGACTGAGCTTTCCAAACGTTGTTGTAACGATTTAAAAAGTAAGAAGCAGTAGTAATTTTTGTGACTCATAAAAATTTACGAGCTCACTACATTCAGTATTGAACCTTTCTTCGGAACCACAAAAATACGTACAGTTATTGTGTTTCCTGTGCCCGATGCTTAACCACTATTTATTATGATTTTGTCATCTAGGCGAACAAAAAAACGCTTTTCAGCAAAATAAATAGCTTCGTTTACACACATTATTTGGCAGTTAGCTGCTAAAAATTTTATGGCTCATGATTGCAATTGGGGTAATTGAAGGAACTAAATATTTCAACAAGTCAATTCTTATTTATGGATCACGTTTTGACCGTTATGATAATTGATTTTCAAGTAAACTATTCAAATATATATTCCAAGAAATTCCTAACACTTATACATATATATATATATATATATATATATATATATATATATATATATATATATATGTGTGTGTGTGTGTGTGTGTGTGTGTATGTATAAACTGAGCCAGTTTACTGTATAGTTTAAACGAAAAATCATCTACACGCGTTCTGATCTAATATCTAAATCAACGAAGGCTACAAAGGGTAATTACTTTGGATACCAAAGAAGCTAGATTGTTAATATGTCCGGCTGTACATACTTTTTAAATAATAGTAATGTACTTGTGTATTAGGTATAGCATTATCTTGTAAAAAATTCAAATAATACCAGAAGGAACGGTATAATCTCATGTGCACATGCATTACGTGCTGACTCGCGACTCATCATTAGATGGTACTATGCTCTAACCCACCAAAAATTTGGCAAAGAAACATGAAACACTAACGCCGTACAATTGTTTCACATTTATTGACCAAATTTATAACGTGCATAGGTCATAGTACCGGCTCCAACTGATCAGTCGTCAGTAAGCACAAAACACAAATGTACATAAGAGTATAGATGTCATTCATGCTGACTTTAGTATATCCTGATCTGGTTTGAACTAATTTGGTCCTATGTACGCAATACGCATTTTAAGACAACAAAAAATATATAATAAGAAAGGCACATTCAAAATTACGCCTTGCATGGTACAGCAAGGAATTTTGGATAGCTGTGTTATGACGGGTGTAATTTCATGCTAGATGGCATCGGTTCATCGAGCCTATTATATGGCTAATTCTATGGTTCGTACACAAATTCAGAAAGACGACAGTAAAAACGATTTTATCTATAATCGCAATAAGAAATGGTCAAATATGTCGCGATGTGAGGCACTTTTAAGTTAGGCGAGCGCATGAGCCAAATAGAATTTGGCTTATTACTCGAGTAAACCAAAAAATAACAGCAAAAAAGCATATGAATAAAAATATTTTCTGGAATGAATTTATTCCTTACAGGCAATGGATAATACAAATTAATTGTGCTACCACATATATAACAAAAATTAGTATGAATGAGTTTTCAAAATGTCGTTATTGTAATTGAAAAACAAGAAGAGTCGCTTTAGTCATTCTTGTGAGACATAAAATTCTTTGAACTCACTACACGTAGCATTGAACCTTTCTTTGGAACCTCAAAAATGCGTACAGTATTTGTGTTTCCCGTACCAGATGCCCAACCAGTAACTATCATGATTTTGTCACCTGGGCGAACAAAATTACGCTTTTCAGCAAAATCAATGGCGTCGTTTATTCGAGCATCCATATCTTCTGCCCAGTCATCAAGCTTGGCGCCTGCGAAAAGAATAAACAGGTACTCATTTCATCAAATTAAATGAATATTGGTTGCGCGGGAGGTTATAACAATTAATTAAATTAAGGTTGTGATCTTGATATAAAAACCGGTGCTATTATGTACATATATTTGTCAAAAAAGGCAATTCATTCAATAGACCGGTTTCGTCCTTAGTGGGAACTCATCACGTACTATCCAGAATTTGTTGCCGACAGGACTTGAACCCGGGCATATGCGCTAGGGTCGCTTAGTGGTTAAATAAACAGATTCCGAATCACCTGCACTCAGGTTCGAGCTCTGTTCGCGGCAAATTCTGGACAGTACGCGATGAGTTCCCAAAAAGGATGAAACCAGTCTACTGAATGAATTGCCTTCTCTACATTGTAAAATGTTCAGTTTATACTGACAAAGTATGTACATAAAGGAGCAGGTTTTTATATTAAGATCGTAATTACTTAATTGCTTCATTCGACAATCCATGAACGACGAAACAAAATACATACAAAGTACATCATTTCGTTAAATTAAGCAGAATTCTTCAAGTTAAAAATAAACAGGCTGTGAGATTTCAAAACTATGGCAGTGGTAGCATTAAACTTTCCGGATTTAATGGGACACAGCCATCATCCTGTTTCACGTGAAGCCGCGAGTTTGCTTTACCTATGCAGTAATATTTAAAATTAGATTGCAGTGACGGAATGAGAGTAAACGTGCCAGACGCGAAGAGTAGTTTTTGGCTAATAAAGGAAATTTTGGACAATGGCAAATGAGCAGATAGTGATCATCAACCTTGGTCAGCAGACTAAGAGAAGGAAAATTTTGAATAAAACCATCCTAACAAGAAATAGACGACCTAGTGTTCTTTTATAGCATGAAATATACGAACATGAAATATGCGAACATTAAATCAAGAAGAGGCTCTTGCTGTGTATCTAAAACCAGAATACAGGACCCTACGAACATTACAGAATTTGGTGCACTACTTATCTACGGGATATTGGCTTCGAAAATTTCGTTCTACGGAGTTAACTCAGGCTAACAAATGGGGCATCGGTATTGTCCTTAGCCCACGAGATGAAGCTCGCTTAAATGTGATTAGCAGACATTGTGCGGAACGTTTAAATACACCTACTTGATATCAATGCCACAAATCATAATCAACGTTGCCTTCTCGTTGTATGTGCATAAGCTTCTACCAATTGCGTCACAGACAACAACAATGGAGCTTTTTACTCCAACCTAACGTCTTTACTAGGTAGAGCACGAATTTCGGATATAAAACGCATTCCAATTGACTTATTCCTAAAAAGGAATTTTGATTTTCCTAGTACTGTCATTGTTATCAGTTTTGGACAATTGATAGCTCTTGTATGTGCGTAAAATCTTGATTCATTTACATTTCCAGGTGCACAGCTTGTTTTTAAAAATTAATTGATGCGTTTTTACTGGTTCTGTCCATCTGAAGCCGTTCTAAAATCTAGGTTCAATAACAGTTTCGGACAAGCAGTGCAAGGACGGCTTCAGAGTTACGGTACCAGTGAGAGCCCATTAATCAATTTAAAAATCAAGCTGAGCACCTGGAAATTTAAAGGAATCAAGATCTTACCGACGTAGGAGTGCTGAATTAAAGTTGTTTTGTTTCTTGAATATATTTCGATGCCCAATAGCGGCCATCTGCAACAGTTCACTCATCACCACAGGTTTGAAAAACAAACAAATGAAGCATCCAACTAAGTGGATGAACATAACAGTTATGGATATATATACACACAGGAAACTATTTGGTGAAAGATCATTCTGAAGTAAAATAATATGGCTAGAGAAATATCGAGCTTGTTTCATTAGTTTCTTTAACATGTGATGATGGGCGATCTGAAGGAGGTGGCCGCCAATGTCCATTGAAATGTATTCAAGAAATTAAACAACCGGAATTTAACCTGTGTTAGTCAAAACGCAGATCAGGTAATTTTGATAAATCCAGTTTCACAATTTTTTTATTCTTCTAAATTCAGATATTTTCTTGGTTATGGGTGACACGAATGTTCAAGTTGGACGCTGAATTTAATTTAGGTGGAAAGTGAACTTTATGGTCAATGCGCAACGATAACGGCAAGAGACTGTTGGATAGCTGCGCAGAACATAGATTATGCTTAAGTAGCCCAGACTTGAGACATATTGTAAGACGATGCGTCACATGATGTACTCATGCTCCCGGACAACGGTCACGTAGCAATTAGTTATGGATGGCAAGTTTGCATCCATGATTATCGTTCGTTTTGGAACAATTATGTCGACTCAGACCATGCACTTATCCGTTGAAGATTTGCACAGAAGTTATCCGGAAAAATAAATCAGAATAAACATCAAATAGATGTAAGCAAACTCGAACAACCATTATTCCATCAACATGGATGAAGACATTCTAAATAAAAAACCAACCGGTCTTGATGGCGTATAGCTGAGTCTACTTTGGACAAAAATATTTCCTTGTCATAATACATACATGCCATATTGGTATTGTGTAGAGGTTTACTTTGCCTTAATTCTGCGTGTTATCTAGGTAAATACACTCACAATAACTAAGTGCTTTCCGGCATAAGTCTCTAATAATTTGTGTCGCTACAATATTTGCCGTTATTTATAAAAAAATGCTTTTTTGATTCTTTCGTTATAGTTAAACGGTATTGAAACATTAATTGCAAATAACTTTTGCATTGTTGTGTATGATAACGATGATGCAAAATTACAGCTCGACGTCAAATAATTAATTTTAAAACTAGGATTTGAATCAACCTCGGACTCAATTGCCTTAAATGTTAACAAAACTACCTCATCAACCATAAATAATCAATTTTAAAACTTACGCTGACAAACAAATGGGTGCACACCGCGTGCGGCATGGAGTTTTCGGGCCAACTCCGGCGATCGGTTGACAGCAATTACTGGGCAGGCCGGCCGACACATGGCGATTTCACATGCTGTGCTGGAGATAAAAATCATAACGAGTACTTAACTTTAAAAGATCATCTTGTTTCAGATTAGTGGATTGAAAAGTAAATCTAAAATCGAACACATTAGTTTGTTTCTCTTCAACAAAGAAAGCGACCGCAGCTGTAGTGAATAACTCTAAAAACAGTGTTCATACACGAAAACTGCATTTTACAACAGCTATCAATAGTTGAAATTAGAGCATCTAATATTTACTGTACGTGTTTAGTATCTGGTATTGATTCATAAGATAATGTCTAAATATCAGAAAAGCATCACAAGAATATGCTTATGATTCAGCTGCTAAATTTTGTTGAAATTTTACACTGTATTAAACAATTCTAGTACGGTTTAATTATACACGCACATACAGATTTATTTCGCAAGAAACCAAAACGTATTTTCACCGCTAACAATTCTTGATTTATCTGTTCATCATCATCATGCCCAGTCATACAAAAGGCAAAAGTCACTAATGTTTCACTGCCATATAACCATAAGAAGTGAAAAAACCATATATAAATAGCAAGATAAATAATAAAATATAACCATGATTTATCAGTTGCATGGTAAAGTATTATTTTTAACGTGACCTTTTCTTTAATAAATCACATACTGGTTTTCTGAAAGAAAGATTATCAATATGAAAACAAGCAAACAAACCCAAGTAACGCTTTACCATTATCATCATCACCATGCACAGTCATATAAAAGCAAATAGTAGCTAATGTTTCACTGTCACATAACCATCGCTTTACCAATATAAACTTGTTTGGAAAACTTCTATTCGAAATCTTTACAACAAGCGACATGTTTCATAATGATATTCACTGCATAAAACAAGAATTATTAATAAATGCACAACCGATATTTAAAAATTTAAAAAGAGCATTTAAATGCATTAAAAGGCTCATAGTTCAGACTTTTTCGCCATAAAACGCCACACACTCAAAAAAGAAGTGCACGATTGAAAACCAATCAAAGGTAATACATTGGACATGATTGCAGTACCTATGACAGTTTAGAAAATATAAAGTGCATGAAAAATAATAATGCGTTTTTATATATAAGCTAAACAGAATTTCTGGTTAAAAATAAATGTTTTGCTATCTCATCAAGTGAATCTTTACAGAACTTCGAAGGCACACCATGGGCATTTAAACAAATAATGAGCACCACAAGGAGCAATAAAATAGCATGTTCCCTACCTAGTGATTACCTCTATTAATACTCGTATAAAACTGTGCAAACAAAATTTTTTCGTGCACTCTAATTGACATTGGATTTTGCAAGCCCCATACGAAATGGTCATTAGTCATGTTTCTTAAATTTGAACTTCATTGACGAATATGCATTCCCTGTGTACTTGTTATGTTGGTCGTTCTTTTCTTTTTTTAAAAATAGGTCATGTGTTCTATTTCTATTGTAGATCAGTTGGTAACAGAACAAAGTACTTCTGTACAAAATATAGCGTCTTTTAGCTTCACACCTAGGTATACTTTTTCTCATACTTGAAAAATTGTAAGTTATTTTGTTGTCGTGTTAATAGTTGTTGAAGGCCTTTTATTTGATCTTATTCAAACCTTAGTGTGATGTGAGGATGAAATTGATAATAGCAAATTGGAAACGAAACGCTAATCATAAATTTAAAATACCGAGTGTATTGTTCCAAAGGATGATGGATGCATTGTAGTTAGTTATAATGCACACACGTATTAAAAACAACACAAAAGGGAACCAAAAGCGAATTTTATGATAAACTTAATAATTTACCGTCCAGAACAGGTGATGACAATAATCGCAGCTGCTCCTGCTATACAGGCTCCTTCGACAGCCGCATAGGAGGCCGTTGACGATGGCTCCAAAAGATCAACACCTCGAATAAAACGAGCTTGTTTCAAATCACGCCATATTTCACGATGGAAAATGGCACTTTCGGCTTCACGACACGTCTATAAAATTTTTAATGCACAAATAGATCAATATCGATAATAATGCAGATAAAATATTTTTTCACACACTCGACAACCTACTTTAATAGGCAATGTAGCACATAATTTTTTAAATGTGAAAATATTCCAAATTCGGTGTGTAGGTGCCGATCTTGTTAAAAAAGGAAAATCTTCTTTTGATTAGTATTTAGTATTTGATAAGTCCTGAAGAATTTTCAGTTTGGTGATTACAGTATTTAAACATGTCTTCAATAAAAAGCATGTTTAAATAAC
Organism: Eudiplozoon nipponicum; assembly: GCA_029291075.1. Lineage (NCBI taxonomy): Eukaryota > Metazoa > Platyhelminthes > Monogenea > Mazocraeidea > Diplozoidae > Eudiplozoon > Eudiplozoon nipponicum. Next base: position 34,788 of record JAQBSW010005126.1, on the reverse strand, counting down.
ACATTTCAAACAGCCCGTAAACACTTTGCCAGATCTTAACAAGACTTCAAAATCTGAAAATCTGTATAGTATATTTAGAAGAGCAAATGTGTTTAAATTGGAATAGACAATAGAAAAACGAAAAGTATGCGTAAAATTAACATGCAAACGTGTGTAAACACACAATTCACCAGTTTATACTAAATTAATTTATAAAGCTCTGAAGCTTATTTAAATGCCAAGAAAGGATTTTGAAACTAATTGTTTTCGCTAATGCATCTCATATTTATTTCTTAATTTTAAAAGCACCTGCAAATCCGCTTCGTTCCAACTATTGATTTTATAAATAGTTGCGTTCGGTCATTGCAGAGAAGTTCTTCATTTTGCCAGCTGTGTATAGAATAAATGCCTCTAAATTTCTCTCTTCTAATCAGATGTACCTACTTACATAGCGTACTGAGAGCTATTGCATGTGTATAAATAAACAATATTAGACTGCACGATTACATGAAGCTCGTCATTAACAGCCGTTCTATTGTAGAAAACAAACCACATTTTTGCATCAGACATCCGCGTACGCGTCGCTTTTGGAAGTCGTCCAGTAAATATTTCGAGTGGCGCGTCCTCCTTAGAGGGTAAACCATTATCGCTCTTTATTTTGGCTTTTCTTCATTGTTTTTTTAAATTTATCAAATTCTTGTCGAACGAAATATTTCGGGATAGGTGTTTGCCGATGAAGTTGAACGGATATTTTAGGATTAATTCCATACCAAATGTCTTTTCTGTGAAAGATCAATGATTATGGTTATAGGGGCTAGTTCATGTTTGCTTTGGGAATATTCGCTTTTTGAACTGCCATTCTCCTATAACAGTATCAATACGGGAAGAAAAACAGTTTTAGACTGGAAGTTAACGCGCTCGCAAATAAGCTTTATGCGATGATCGAAGCTATTACAGTCTTTAAACGTGGTGTATTAGGTACTGTGTAACTAGTACCAAATTAGGACAAAAAGATAAGCCAAAATCAGAATGATTAAAATAAAATATTTCGAATATACATTCGTTTCGTGTGAATTGTCGAATAATCAGTAGGAGCCAACACTATGTCCAATATCAGTTATGTTTGGCAATTGGATGGTTCAAGCAGTAATGGAGTTAACTTCATATAGTCTTCGACTATACGACTTTAAAATCAATTCACTATATATATAATACCGAGTCTGTAAAAAGTACCAATACAACGAATTAGGAGGTAAGAAAAAAAATCACCAAAAATCATTATATTTCGCATATCTGCAAGTCCAACAAATTCATACACTTAGGCTCGATCAAGATCGGTTATCATATTTCGTGACAATCAGGACATAACTCAATGGAAAATTTAATATTTACATATTCTTCTTTAATTAAGTACTGAATATCAAGTACCAAATTATTTCAAAGGACATACCAAGATCAGCATGAACAAAATGTACAATCTCATGAAAATGCCTTTTATCCGGTACTGCGCACAAGATCCTCTATAAATTCCGTAAGGAAATAATCTCCCACACGTATGTGCATTAGTCAATCTGGTAACAGAAGCATGAACCTTACCGGGTCTAATGGAAAACATCCATGATTCCGTTTCATGCGAAGCTTCGATTTTAACTTAAACATAGCTACATTAAATGCTAAAGCGGTCGCGCAGCATTAAAACAGTCGCCTTATTAGTTGCGTCGTGCAGGGTGGATAAACAAAACCAGACTTCCACAGATGCCAATAATGCTAATCTTCATTCAGTCTTGCACATTTTAATCTAATAATATTTTTACGTGGTATGAATAACATGGATGTTAATCAAATCACTAAGCCCAATTTAGAATTGCCAACAAATCTAAAAAAAGTTCAATTTACTATTTATTAACCTTAGGTTTTGTTTCAACATCATATCAAAGTGCGCACATAAAAAATATCATTACCAAAAAGATTCAGCCCGTACCCAGGAAAAATTAATATCTGATAACTATGGCGAATCCGAAACTAGACCACAGGAACCCAGTTCTTTAGAACAGGGTGCACCATCCTTATCTGTGCGTTATTGGCTCTAAAAGTCTGATACCACGGACATTATACAAGCCAGACTATGATTTAGTATTTTGCTTAGCTCACGAGATGAAGCGTGTCTAACTGAATGAATTCCTGTAAACAGCCAACTGTGCGTCACGCTTGAGAATGTCCATTTAACCAGAAATCTTAATGAACGTTATACATACGTTGTTCCTGCATGTGATCCCACCGTTGCAGCACAGACGACGGCATGTTTGCTATCTACTCCTGCTTTACCAAGACTGGTTGCAAATATCGGCATGGTCATGGATGAAATAAATGCGCAGGTTCAGAGCTTAGGCCACGCAGAATTTAATATAGATGACAGATATACTGTAAGTTAGGGCACAATAATAATTATGATCGACTGCTGGATAGATGCGGGGAGCAAATATTACACTTGTGTAGCACAAATACATTACGTAGGGTAAGGTGTTGCGCCACATTACGTACCCCAGGCCCTGACGATTGTTATCTCAAATGAATTATGTACCAATTAGCAAAACATGGTATGATTGCATTCTGGACTCTCGTGTGTTATGGAACACACATCGCGACTCGGAAATTGTACTTATCCGTTATAGATTTACCTCTTACATATTCCAGAGAGTTAAATAAGAATAAACAACAAAATAATGTGAGTAAACCGAAAAATCAACGCTATCTGGTCTTGACGACGAAAACTAGAACTTACTGTAGGCGCTGAAAAGATTCAAAAAGCACAATGATGTATTACAGCATGTGGTATTGTAAGCTTCCGTAGAATATTATCAAACGACAAATTCCTGCTATCTCAGCTTATAATAGTATTTGAAGAGTTTTTAGATGCTAACTTAGGCACGGTGTGAAAATTGATCTTGAATCGTTTTGGACCACAAAAGCCGAACAGATGGAAAAAGCGTTCGCGAAAGAGGTGTGAGAACATTAAAAGCTAACAAAACAAGTGATATGATTGTTTATTTGTGCACACATTTATATTAACACCGTTCGTATACTAACATGTTTTGCTTTGTCTTTTAGCATGTATATCTGCATTATATGATGAATAAAGCCTAATATTTTAGGCAACTCTTTCTTCTGACTTATCTACTCACTCTGCCCGTTTGCTGTGCTTGATACTCTGATTCAGAACAATTTATTCATCATATAACCCAATCATGGAACGCCTACTCAGACCAGAAAGATTTAATGTTGAACCTAGTGCACCAGATGCAGCAAAACAATGGAATCATTGGTATCGTACATTCTGTGGTCTCCTGAAATCAGTCGAATCCATGAATCCTGATAAATTAGACACTCTTATTTCCTACGTCTCTCCTAACGTATATGAACACATCGTTGACTGCGATACGTATGATAATGCTATCAAAACTCTAATGAATCTCTATGTCAGACCGAAAAATGAAGTCTTTGTTCGTCATATACTCGCGACTACTAAACAAGAAAATGGACAAACATTGGATCAATTTGTTCAGATTCTGAAATCGTTAGCTAGGGAGTGCAATTTCAAACCAACTACGGCCGAGGAAAATCGAGACGATGCTCTGCGCGATGCCTTCATTAATGGAATCCAGTCCAATTCAATCAGACAACGTCTCTTAGAACACAACTCACTTAATTTTCAAGCGGCTTTTGATCAAGCACGTGGTCTCGAAATGGCGGAAAAGCAATCATTATCATATCAAAACTGTTTGAATTCTGCACACACTGCAACGGTTCAGCCACTCCGTCCTTCATCAACCTCCGATAAATCTACAGATAATCTTGTTGCTGCTGTTAAACAAAAATGTGACTTTTGTGGGTACGATTATCATTTAAGATGGAAATGTCCGGCCAGAAACGCTTTCTGTAAAAGTTGTGGAAACAAAGGACATTTTCAAAAGGTATGTCGCTCTAAGAATCACCGCCCAGTGGTTTCGACGCTTCATCCTACCATATCTGCAACTGTATTAGCTGCTGCTCCTGATTGTCTCACCAAATGTGTAATAAATCTAGAAGTCAATAACATAAATTGTCATGCTCTCGTTGATACAGGCAGTTCCTGTAGTTATGTTTCAGAAGCCTTCGTTTTGAAAAATAATTGGAAAATTCACTCCTCACGAGAAACAATAACCATGGCGTCTAGCTCATTATCGAGTCATACCAAAGGCCATTGTTTTGTGTCGATTCAATACAAATCATGTGTTTATAAAAATATCAAGCTATCTATACTTTCTGATCTTTGTACTGACGTACTCCTCGGTCATGACTTCCTTGGATTGCATAAAAGTGTAAATATCTCTTTTGGTGGTCATAAATCGTCATTCACCGTCTGTTTACTGAAACCTGCATCTGTTACGTCCCCGCCTCTTTTCCACCATTTAACTGCTAACTGGAGGCCTATTGCTACGAAATCAAGAAGGTACAATCGAATGGATGAAATATTTATCCGGGATGAAATAAACAGATTAGTTTCTGATGGCATTATCGAACCTTCAACATCCCCGTGGAGAGCACAAGTTCTCGTGGTATCGAATGAGAATCACAAGAAACGTATGGTTGTGGACTACAGCCAAACGGTCAACAAATTCACACTCTTAGACGCCTATCCTTTGCCGAAAATAGACCAAATGGCTGAAACCATTTCAAAATATCATATATTCAGCACTTTGGATCTCAAAAGCGCTTACCACCAAATACCTATCCAAGAACATGAAAAGGTATTTACTGCTTTCGAAGCGTGTGGACGCTTGTTTCAATTCCGTCGCATTCCCTTCGGAGTGACGAATGGTGTCTCATGTTTCCAAAGAACTATGGATCATATAATCGCACAGGAACATCTCACAGATACATTTGTCTATGTGGACAATGTGACAGTTTGCGGGAGAGATACGCTTGAACACGAAACAAATCTCAACAAATTTCTTAATGCCGCTAAAAAATATGGATTGACCTTAAATGAATCAAAGAGCATTTTCGCAGCTAAAGAAATTACTCTCCTTGGTTTTCAAATATCGAATGGAAAAATTAAACCTGATCCTGACCGATTAAAGCCTTTACAAGATCTCCCACCACCGTCGAATGTGCAATCGCAACAAAGAATTGTGGGATTTTTCGCTTATTATTCGCCGTGGATCTCCAACTTCTCCGATAAAATTCACTCACTCGTTCATAATCGAACTTTTCCTTTGCCCGTCTCTGTGAAACAAAATTTCGATGATCTTAAAAAAGAATTAGCCGTAGCAACTCTAGCTTCTATTCGTTGTGATATTCCGTTTGTCGTCGAAACCGATGCTTCGGACGTAGCTATTGCTGCCACTTTGAACCAAGATGGAAGACCTGTGGCGTTTTTCTCTCGGACGTTGACGCCATCTGAAAAACATCACTCAGCTGTTGAAAAAGAAGCCTATGCCGTGGTTGAAGCTATTCGAAAATGGAGGCATTTGCTTTTGGGTAATCATTTCAAACTTGTCACTGATCAAAGATCTGTTTCCTTTATTTTTGGCAATCAAAATCGGGGAAGGGTGAAGAACGATAAAATTTTGCGCTGGAAAATGGAATTATCACCTTACAGCTTCGATGTTGTCTATAGACCCGGAAAAGATAATAAAGCAGCAGATGCACTAAGTCGATCCTGTTGTGGTGCGCTTCTAAATGGACTGGATTTAAAACAAATACATGATTCTCTTTGTCATCCTGGAATTTCTCGTATGCTCCACTTTGTGAAATCTCGTAATTTACCATATTCTATTGATGAAATTCGAAAAATGACCTTGAGTTGTGAAGTGTGCTCTGAAATCAAGCCCAGATTTCCTTCGGCAATTCAAGGCCAATTAATCAAAGCTACCCAACCGTTTGAGCGGTTATCTATGGATTTTAAAGGACCTCTTCCTTCATCAACTCGTAATCGTTATCTACTGACGGTCATCGATGAATATTCTCGATTTCCCTTTGCATTTGCTTGTCCTGACCTTAGCAGTCACACCGTCATACTTCACCTGTGTCAAATATTTGCAATGTTTGGGATGCCTTCGTACATTCACTCAGACAGAGGTTCTTCCTTCATGTCGACCGAGGTACAAAATTTTCTTCGGGAAAAAGGTATAGCTTCGAGTAGAACGACTCCTTATAATCCCAAAGGAAATGGACAGGTAGAAAGAATGAATGGTACCTTATGGAAATCGATCCTTCTCGCTCTCAGATCAAAAAGGCTTTCAGTTGAAAACTGGGAATGCGTGCTGCTGGACGCATTACATTCAATCCGTTCATTATTGTGCACATCTACCAACGAAACCCCTCACGAGCGTCTTTTTCGACACAATAGAATGTCGACTTTTGGTACCACACTCCCAACCTGGCTTACTGTTCCTGGCAAAGTTTTACTCAAGAAGAATGCTAGAGTTTCTAAATATGACCCCTCTGTGGAAGAAGTTGAACTAATTCATTGCAATCCTAACTATGCGCATGTTCGTTTTCCTGATGGAAGAAAAGATACAGTATCTATCCGTCAATTAGCCCCGAAAGGCTCCGACGCACTGATGAATGAAGCTGGAACTAATATGGGACTCCGTGAAAATGAACCGGTTGTTGCTGATGAACAAACCTCCTATAATGACGATACCGATAATGATAATGTTAAGGCAAATGGTGAATCTACGGATAACTCAAATGCTCGTGACCTATCAGAGAATCTCGAAAACCTTATCAATCAACAACAACGTGTTCATTCTTATAACTTACGAAGTGGAAATGTTTAAATACTATGTTTTCTCAATCCTCTTTGAATTGTTACTATAACAGTCTTGTTCCGACTCTGACGCTACGCTACAAATCGCAGTGGAGGAGAATGATATGATTGTTTATTTATACACACATTTATATTCACACCGTTCGTATACTAACATGTTTTGCTTTGTCTTTTAGCATGTATATCTGCATTATATGATGAATAAAGCCTCGTATTTTAGGCGACTCTTTCTTCTGACTTGTCTAATCATTCTGCCCGTTTGCTGTGCTCGTTACTGTGATTCAGAAGAAATACAGACACAAAAAGTGGCGACATGCACCGGACAACTCTTCTGGTTTTCGACTCAATCTGCCCGTTTGCTGTGCTTGTTACTGTGATTCAGAACAACAAGTAAGGTTCCATCAACTCCGTCAACTCGGTCAAGTCGATTTCCCAGTCAAGCATTATTCTTTCAGACAAATACAATAAACCTGGGTAGTATAGAACACGTTCGTATACCAGGATGGGGCCCACGTGCACATCTTAATTCCTAGTTTCAAAGGTTGGCGTGATGCGGCATCGAATTGATGCAGTGGAAACCTTGTTGCAGATCTCTAGTAGTCATCCACTCAGCTTTAATGTTGATTGGGCAGAGTTAAATGCGTTGTTTTATAATACTTATAAAGTGATACAGTAAAAACCACAATAAAGATGTATTTTCAATGTGACCTCGCATTAAGTCGAACTTTGTCAAAATCATGTGTGTTGAGTTCAATTTTGTTTCATTTTCATTTGTTATTATTTTGAACTAGGTTCTCCTTTGCATAAATCACTCTACCTTGATGTTTGTAATTTTAACATTATCCTTTTTATTTTATAATTGGAGCATCAATTATCAATGGCTAATTTTTTGCTGTCTGTGATGATTATGTGAATTGGTGAATTGAATGTGTGAATTTTACGCTTCTTATTCGCTGTTGTGTAATATGTTCATTTAATCCAACTTAATCAATTGCTTTAATAAATGTACTATACAAATGACCAGACATTAAATTCTAATTGAGATCTGGCAAAAGTAAAATGAACTTAAACTGCTTCAGAAGTATGCGTTCTAATTAAAGAGCAGTAAGTAACCAACAATTTAAATTATTAATAAATAAGAGACATAGAAAAGAATAAAACTTAAAATAAACGCACAAAAAACGTGGAGCAATATGGTGATTCAATAGCGACCAGGTCATGGAACCAATACGTTAGGCCAATCCAGCGTTGTGCAATATTGTCGCTGTAATTAATTTATTAAAGTGGAATGCAATCAACGCAACCTCGATTTATGCCCCTTTCAGACCAATGGAAAACATTCCATTAGGCAGAGGAGATAACCAGGATTGTGTGACATGTGCAGATCTCCGTCACAAGCGTAGTGAACGCTAGTCGTGTGCTTGCGCCACGTAAACACGATTTTCTGAAGACTGTGCTGGCTTGACACCGTCTAGAATGTTATAGTGGAAACGCGATAACCAGTCTTCCTTGAAATATTTTAATACGGGCAAGCTAAGAACCCTGTCTGTTTTTTTTGTTGGTCAAAGCATACTTCGCCAAAATGCATACAAGGAACACAACCGTGGTGGTGTAATCGGCGAGGAATCCTATAACAATCTTGGCACTGATTAATTCGTTTAAAGTACCAGATAAAAGTACTTTTCAGAAGCGCGCTGGGCAGTGCAATCTTTGCTGAAAAGAAGGAAACATCACAACCCCGTTGATTGGGATTCGATATACTCAGTGTGCAAACTAATAATGCGCTCGTCAACAATTCGTTGGAAGCGGGCAGACTAACGTCAAATGCCTCGAGAAGCGCATCGGCCAATGATGCTACAGGCTATGCAATTATTAAATGTAGATCTATGTAATAAATGACGACTAGGGTGGTTACACGCGAATCACAAGCGGAGGCGTAGGCCATGGATTAGATCTTGGTCTCAGCAGCCCCTGGTGATTAACAGTTGTCGCAATGCAATTAGACAGCACTGACTGACTGGTTTACTCATCATCGTCATATTTCATATATTATTAAATAAGTATAAAACAGAGTTAAAAGCATTTTGTAACAGCATGTTGTTATATAATTAGAACATTCAGATTCGAAAAGCATGGTCCGAGTGTAATACACCTTTCAGGAAGCGTATAACATTGCTGATGTAATGTGCATGGTGGTATGTAAATTACGTTTGGCCAACAATAGCCTTAATTAAAAGTAAAACGAGCCTTCTGTGAATGTAAACATTCATTGCTTAAATTACTTACATTGTGCAAAGCTCGCAGAGCTTTTAAAGGATGCAAGCTCTTTGACGTTTCAGAGGTGAGTATCAAACCGTCAGTACCGTCCAACACAGCGTTGGCAACATCGCTCACCTATAAAACAAAAAGAAAGTCGAGTAAAAAGCCTGTAAATAAACGAAAATATGAAGACTAAAATAGCGAAAATTGCATAAAATAAAAGCAGCCAAAAGTGTTTTCTGTTTTGGAAAATATTCTAAAATTATTGAAACAACAGAAATAAATTTAAAACCGGACTTACAAATCCTTGATTAAACCTTCATTAATTACATTAATATATAGTATATCACATATGATATTAATGGCCACACAGTGTGAGTAGGGATTTCTTAAATGGATTAATCCTATAAAAAAGAAACATTCAAATTACTAGGATAAAAAATTTAACATTTGATCCGGTAGCTTTAAATTTAGCATAGCATGAGGTCTTTGGACCAAAAATTTCGAGTCCATAAAATATATATATATATATATTGTCAGTATAAACAAAACATTGTTTTAACTAACAAAGACAATTTATCCAGTAGACCGATTTCACTCTTATTTAGAACTCTTCAATTACTTTACAGTATTTACCACGGATGGGACTAAAATCGGGGCACATTTGTTTCAGAGTCTGGGACGTTTCCACTGCACTACCCATGATATCCAAAACACACAATCAGACGTAATATATCAACTTAAGTTTGTGGTAGGACTTTCCTTCAGGTAGAGCCTATTTGGTATCTCCTGATACCTGAAGTACTAACTAACCGCCTCAGATTTGTTTTATATATATATATATATATATATATATATATATATATATATATATATATATATATATATAATTTTGTCAGTATAAACAATGTATTGCATCAAGTAGTAGATACAATTCGTACACTAGACTGGCTTCGTCCCTATATGTAACTCGTCAAGTATTGTCCAAAATTTGCCGCGGATGTGGCTCGGATTTCGGAGCATTTGCTTTGGAGTATACTAGACTTCTTTGTTAATCAGTGCAATGTTTAGTTTATACTGTAACATATACATAATCTAAATCTTGCCAATAGACTTAAATTAAATAAAACTTCTCCAATTTGCTGGCGTCTATAGTGTGAGAGATTTTGAGTGGCCAACTTCAGTTTTTAGAAGATTCCAAATAGGTTATACCTAAAAGAAAACACTGGTAAATTACATCAAATTCTGTGTAGTTTGTCGCATGGTTGGGACAGTGGATAGAGTCCCAGACACAAAAATAAATTTATTCGGAAGATTTCCTAATAAGGAAGAAACCGGTCTACTGGATGAATTGCCTTTGCTACCCAACGCAATGTTTAGCTGATACTGGCTAAATATATATATATATATATATATATTCTTATAATTAGGAAAACAACACAAATAACAAAGTGGATAAGGCCATTTATTTCGTGAATACTAATCACATAATTGCACGGCGGCTGAATAGAATAACTAAGGACAACTTTCCCAGTGTTAAAGTTAATATGACATTCAGTACACAGAGAATCATGAGGTTGGACACCAAAGATCAATTGCCACTTCTCTCCAAATCATTCATAGTCTATAAATTCTCATGTATGTGCGGTAGCACATATATCAGACGTACGAAGAAGCAATTGATAAGCAGAATCCAGCAACATTTGCCACAGAAATTGATTAACAAAGGCTTACCACCGTCAGGAAAATCAGCTATTTCCGATCATATATTGGCAACGGGGCACCCTGTCAATTCGACCTATTTCACAATTCTACATAAAGCAAAATCCGAAAAATTATTATTCATCTACGAAGCACTTTACATAAAACAACAAGCACCCGACCTTAACATTCAAAAGTTTCATCAACATGATATCCTTATCGACTGGCCAAGGATAACAAAATTCAACAACAATCTACTAGTATCCAGCCAAGAACCAACAGGCCCTCGACTAGAATCAACAAACGTACAATCGGATTGGCAACAAGGTGAAGTTGAGATAACAGAGGCGCATACGAGGCAACAAGGTGAAGTTGAGATAACAGAGGCGCATACGATGACAGAAGTCTCCAAACAGTGTGAGCGTTTAACACGACAATCAACATTAGCGTTGTTACCAAGCGAAAATAGCACCCTTGCGCAGCGGGGTGAAACGATCAACTATACTGGGAAAAATAGCACTTGTATAGATAACAGTGAACAATTTGCACAAATGGCTAACTCTCAAGTTATTAAAACAATAATGACAAGATCTCAGACATCACTTCGCAATACCGCGAGAATGACCCTTACATGCAAACACACATACACAACACAAACACAAACGCATACACACTCACCTACTAGTCAAAACAAAGAAACAGCAGTAATAACGAGTCAGATTTGTCACCGATAACATAACCAATGGACAACCCAAAATGTATAAATATGTATGATTGTATAAGAGATGATTAGTATTCACGAAATAAATGGCCTTATCCACTTTGTTATTTGTGTTGTTTTCCTAATTATAAGAATACTGTGTTAATTAAAAGGGCATGGATATAATAAATATATATATATGTATATGCACACTAGAAAGTCACAGATTATATAGCAAATTTGAGAACATAAGTGTGACCATTTTTAAGAAGGAACATTAAATTGTGTACTACAGATGCTGTTAGATTTGAAATTTTCTCACGGTAGTTGAAAATATAAATGAAATGAACTGTATATAAATTTGAGAATTGTGCGCATCCATGAACGGCTGTTAGTGTTGTTTCATGCTGTTTTGTTAAAATAAACAAACATTACAAAGTAAAACCACACTGCTTCTTTGAATTTACTATATAAGGAACTATATGTTTCAGTGAAGATGAGATCTGGTGAAACAGTGGCTTCGTTCTAAACCATCTATCATTTGTTGCAGCACCATGTTTGTCTTCCATGTTTAATTTATAATCATTTAGCTTTGTAGATATGTAAAAAACGTTTTAACTGTGTGGTGTAAGTATGCTTCGTAAAGTCACGCTTCAATCTACCAATTAATTCTAACACAAGTTCCTAGTAAATCAAAAGGTTTATTAGAGATTGCGATTAAATTCATTGTGTAATATATAAATTTATTTCCGGCAAACATTTTAAAAATTGTATACAATTCATTGAGTGTAAAGACATCATCGGAAAAAGCAACAGAATACTAGTGATACAATTTTCCTTGTAATAATACCTATAAAGCGTAGTTGAAAAGTAGTTATTGATTATAGATACAACCATCAACGTCATCGTCATCATTATTAGCATTAATATCATGGACAGCAATAACACAGCTTTAACAAATGATGCTTCACTCCATATAACAATAATTTTTTATAAGTGATTGAAGAATATAAATTTTTCAAATGCAAAAATTACCTGTTATGCCAATAATTTAAAAATAAATTTAGAATAAAACTTTGTCGCTTTCGTTACACATTATCAACTGATTAACTGGATTAATAAACCGAAAGTTTTGTTAAAATACAACACACAACAACCTATATACAAATATGTGTACTCCACTGAAGTGGCATTTTTAGAATAACTATAAGCAAACCCTATGGATTGATAAACACGCGTCTCTTTTTTAAATTTCTGTTCTGGACGCGTATAAGGATCAACAAAATTTTGATTTCAATATTGCAGTAATCCTCAAATACCCAAGTTTACCTAATCCAATCCTGTTTGCAACAGGTTATAAAGAGAGAGGTTAATAAAACTGTTTAAAGAATATAGTATTTTTCTATCATTTGGACAAGACCGAATACGGAGCCTACACTAACGAATCTTATCTCAACCAAATACACATTTAAACTCATGTCCTGTATGAAATAATTTTTCCATTTCAATATCTGTGTCCAAACCATATACATATCTATGCATATATATCAAGGCCAATAATCGGTGCACCTGGAAATGTACAGGATTCAAGATTTTACCGTCGTACGAGTGCTATCAATTGTCCCGCAGAAGAAAAATGCGGTCAAATCCATAAAAAGAAGGACAGCACAGGCCACCAAAACTCAACGTATAAGTAAGAATTGTTTTTGTTTGCACAAACCTCACGTTGGCTTATTTAAATCGTTTCCAAATATAGAAGCATACTGGCATTTTAAATCCAATTTAAGACTGAAAAGTGCCTTGTTGGCAAATTGCAATTTGCATAGAACAAAGCATTTTTAGTTATAGGCCTATGTGCAACACCAATCGTATTTTGCATAAACCACGTTGGTATGTGCTCCGACAAGCGTGAACTCATGCATCTACTGCAGTTTCTTACATAGATTGTCCAAAGCAACAATTCCAGTTACGTTTAACGTTAGATGCAGATGGCAGTGGAATTTTGGCAATCAAAATTGGTAGAAAAAGTTTGGTTGTAGTGACTAATCTTCCACTGCCATATAACTATTAGAAGCGATATATATATATATATATATATATATATATATATAAGAACAGCAAAATTCAACAACAATCTACTAGTATCCAGTCAAGAACAAACAGGCCCTCGACTAGAATCAAACTGAAGTGGAAACAACAGAGGCGCATACGATGACAGAAGTCTCCAAACAATGTGAGCGTTTAACACTGCAATCCACACTGGCGCTGTTACCATGTGGAAACGACAACTTTGCGCAACAAGGTGAAACGATCAACTATACTGGGAAAATAGCACTTGTATATGTAACAGTGAACAATGCGCACAAATGGTTAATTCTCAAGCTATCAAAACAATAGTGACCAGATCTCAGACATCACTTAGCAATACTGCGAGAATGACCTTTACATGCAAACACGCATACACACAAACACAAACGCATACACACTCACCAGCTAGCCAAAACAAGAAACAGAAGTAAAAACGAGTCAGATTTGTTACCACTAGCATAATCAATTGAAAACCTAAAATATATATTTATATATATATATATATATATATATATATATATATATATATATATATATATATATATATATATAGATTAGGAAGAAAAAATAAGGGACCAAATATCACGAAATTGACATTAACAACGCAATCGTGAAAATTCATGACGACATATCTAGACTCTTTGACTGGAGAAAGAATAACACGATAACGGTCTTCAGCCAATCCTCATAACGTAGCCATGTGTGCTTTACTGAACGGAGATTTCATTCAGTGACCAATTTTGAAATTCTTGGCAAATTTCAACAGTTGAACAATAACACCTAGATTGAACGCTTTGTCAAAAATGTACAAACATGGTATTCTGTTGAGACATCGTTGCTAGTGATAAAGTTGTCAATAATTCATCGTAGGCCATAGTACCACCAGAAGTGACTGTGAATAGAAAAATGCAGTTTACCGAGTCAAATTCCCTTTTGAAGTCTAGAAAGACTGCTATTGTGGTAGAGCGATATACCATTCACTGTTCACGTATTAGCCACAACATCACCATCATCATGCGCATCAATAAAAAAGTAATGCTTCATCATTAAAAAAATAATAAAAAACAAGATTTTTTTAAAGTGATAGTAAGAATAAAAATAATTTAGGAAAAAAATTCTTAGAGAGATATTTATGAGAGGGAGAATCTAATTACAATATGTAAATTTAATATGATATAAAGTAAGACAAACTAACCTCTACACAATACCAGTATTGCCAAGTCAAAATGGGGTTCCACTGTATCACACCATAAACAAAACCAAACCTCGCAGATAACGTAGTCCAACTAAGAACAGAAAATTACGAAGAAATGTGAAACAAGATCGCGCAGGGTTTCAAAACAAGATTTATTATGCGCACACAGATTTCATCCTGGCAGACGAGTGGGTCCTATACTACCCAATTTGGATTTAACTGACTTGGACTGGTTCTCCCATACCAAAATCTGTCCACATTTGTTTCTTGCGCCAACCTGACGCGCGGTGTGATTAGTGTTCTATTGTGCAATCGAATTCAAAACATACGCAAAACGTGACCGAGCCAATGTAGTTCATGGGGCCAATTTTGTATTTCTAACGAAGAATACCAGTTGGCAGATCTAAAAATACGCCTATGGATGTCAGCGGTGGTTGTTTATTGTTGATAACCTATGTGTGCTATGCCTCTAAAACCACGAGCGTCGAATGCTTGAAAGTGTCAAAAATCATAAACTCGACGAGTCTAAGTCTCACTTGTTTATAAGAAAACTACGCGTAAATATGCACATTTCTCCATAAATGGCGAAGGTTCGAGAAAGGTACTCCAGTTTTCGCGATTTTATTACTCACTTCGTCAGACATATTGTCTGAGTTATTAGTATAACTGTCAAGGTATGTAACCTGTCAACTATGCCCAGAACTTCACTCCGCAGTCGCTGAGTTGGATGATCAAGTAAAAGCATATTTTCATACCGAAAGTCGGAACAACGACTGCTAATCTATTCAGGATGGCCTGACCAAATTCTCGATTGGCGAATAATAATCGTCTGTATAGTCAAAATCAACTAATCTACCCAAAAGGAGAAGTTCGACAATCGCATCCAGAACGAATGAAAGTGTTGTTCATAATAAAATCTATTACAAAATTAAACAAAGATGGAGGAAGTGTAATTTCTTGACGACCACAACGGCTGGTTGTAAAGCTGGGAACTAATTCCGTGTAGATCTAAACGCGACCACAAGTATTTGCGTACAGATTACGCATACTTTCAACAGAATATCGAATAGAACATTGCAATCCACTCAGTCTGCTATTGTGGGACGGCTATATACATGTTGTTGTTCAAGAAATTGCCCTAATGTAAAAATAGTATTTATACAACCTCATCCTGACAGGAATCCGGAATATTCTGCTCAAGTGTGTGATTCACGCTAAACGCTCAATCGCCGTAAGTTAATCGAAGTAGATAAACCATATATGACGGTTATCACACGAATTACGATCGCCTTTTTGAAGATAGGAAAGATGATAGACTCATTCAAAGCGAGCAGCACGTTCTTCTCATTCCATATAGTACGAAAAGGTAAACAAACGCTCCAAACATGATTTCGCCACAATCCTTGATAACTCTCTGAAGCAAATCATTGGGGACTGCACCTTTACGGTATTTAAGTATTGCATTCCGCAATTCCAACTAGGATGGATGTTCAAGATTAACATTACACGCTTTCAATACATGCATATTTTCGGGGATCGAGAAAAATGATCTTTGAAGAGTTTATACCACCCCTCTATCTGATGCGGACACTTATTACGTCACTTTATTCTTTCTGGATTTAAGATCGGCCTTTAAAGTAGGATTACGTTTACTTTGCAGCTTTGCGATGATTAAGAGACAAGATTGCATTGCGCATTTCTAAATCTAATGGTTGTTCGAGACAAGATGTCTGGCATAATTAAATTGTTAAATTAAAAGCAGCAACACTGAAACATATTATCACCGAAAATGGCCAAATTAAAACATCTCGGTAAATGAAGACACAAATCATACCATAAATGCGATAATAAAATTTGCATCAAAACGAACTTTGGAAGCAGATAGGGTGTGCATGCTAAATGAAGTAGACTACAAAACATGTGTTTAATTACATTGCGTACGCCTTTTTGCATGTAAATTTCAGGTGGATAATCGGATCTAATTGTTCAGTGTAGCAAAGAATTTTCTACTACATTAACACTTCATAATTTAAGGTCAACCTGTAAAGAAGCAACTAATTTGACCTGCAAACATGACCCGATACAAAATGTCTTGTTTTAATCAAATACCAAAAGAAAGCACATCACTTATAAGATCGTGGTTTCATAATTCTTTCGTATCACTACCGACTGTGTGTGAGAGTCGAGGCACAATCAGAAAATTATACTCTATAATTATTCAATAGGAGATAGTGGCTATGCAAGCAACCATAAAAATTTAGCAAAACTGCAAAATTCTGTATTATTAGGCTTAAAATTGACACGCGATGAAGATAAAGAAAATTGTTTTCCCTTACTAGACATCCAATTCATTCGAGAAGAAAATGAAAATTTGAGACTGGCTTTCTATAGATAATTTACTTTTACTGGGAAATATATTCGACACACAAAATAAACATTTAACAACCTAGCAAATCGAATCAGTAAGATCTGTTTCGGACTCAAGTTTTAGAAATGACTAGGCTACTTTGGGCAGCTTTTGCTAATGAGCAACAACTCGGAGCGGTTCATAGATATCAACATTAGATCATATCCAATTCATCCTACAGAAGATACTATCTAAAACGTTACCCTAAATTTACCATTTATAGGTGACCTACCAGCTTTAATTATTGCACAGCGGCTAAATCGAATCCCTGAGAGGCATATTACCAGTGCCAAAATTATCATACCATTCAGCACACAGAGAATCACGAGATTGGATATCAATTCTCTACAACTCCTTTATAGTCTACACATTTTCATTTATGTGCGGTAGCGTCGATATTGGACATACGAAAAAGTAATTTATCAACAGAATCCAACACGATTTACCACAGAACAAGAGTTAAGAAGACCTAGCAACATCAGGTTAATCTGCCATTTTGAAGCATATATTTGAAACGAATCACCAAACCAAACTGCATGTAGCGTCACCAACTAGTTAGCCAGTTCATCTACTCAATGAACACAATAAGAACGCCAATTCACATGATAACAACATTGATCATTTATTAAAAATATATTCCTTTTATAATCAAATTGCTCTTTGAATTTTAAACACATTTTACTATGATAACCAATTATTAATAATGTTAACAATAATTTAAACAAACGAAAATGATTTCTCTAGAAAATTGACCTAATGTACGAAAGTGAGCACTATTCATAATCTAACATTAAAAAATCAATAAACTGATAATAGTATTCTGTACATACAGGATTAAAATGACTTTAAACATTATCCCTGCTACAAACAATACCGGCAAACTGAAAATAGTGTTCTGTACATAAGGTTAAAATTACTCTAAACATAGCCATGTTACATGCATCTATAATTCCTATTACTGACAAATATAAAATACCTGACTTAAATAAAGATCACCTAAGTCGAGCGTGATCTATATTTACAAAACAGTACAAAAATAAGCCAAATTTTCGATCATCCGCACGGTTAAGTTATGAACAGCTGGAACCAATGATTCATAATTAAATATGCATTTCCACAGTTCCCTATTTGCTCATAGAATTCAAAAGATTTTCTTCTATGCGGGTCTCTTGGTAAGTGAAGGTATAGTCTGACATGGTATAGCAGATGGTGCCACGCTTAACAGTATCTTTCCATGAGACT
This sequence comes from Eudiplozoon nipponicum, assembly GCA_029291075.1. Classification (NCBI taxonomy): domain Eukaryota; kingdom Metazoa; phylum Platyhelminthes; class Monogenea; order Mazocraeidea; family Diplozoidae; genus Eudiplozoon; species Eudiplozoon nipponicum. The sequence continues at coordinate 16,403 of JAQBSW010005126.1, read as the reverse complement.
GCTCACCTACACAATTTCGTTCAGGACATCCACCAGTTGCCTTGGAGGCCTGTCGAAATAAACGTAATCTAGTTTCATACCAAGGTATATCAGAATGCAGCAGCATAGAACTGGTCGCCACCTAAATTTTTTTCATGAGGAATGCTTTGTGACCGTCAGTATTGAATGGCTTGAAAAAAACATTACTTAACAAACATACCTAAATGATGACAGCAGATCTTTATAGCATAAAACGAGAACCGACAGAATAATTTAATTAAATGGTAAGACATACGGGCATACAGACCATAGAAAAAGGTCGACTATAGAATACTGGAGCAACTTGTGCTAGTCATTTCGGATGTGGCATTCGTTCAAGCTGGAATGGTTAGACGGGAATGGACCAACAGACCATGAACGCGGGTCCGCTATAAGATAATGAAACAGATTGTGTTGGTTCAACAGGCGTTGGGCTCTACATTGGGCAGGATGCTTAGAAAAATACACAGGCATTTGTGTAAATTGCCACAGACAGTTGAAACAAAGCTAATACGTGTGGAATTTTTTGTACAGGACGATCCATCTGTCAACACCATAGATCCATAGTAAATGAATTCGTTGACGACTGGCAGCAGAGTTTAATAAAATTAGACAAAACGGCCGTTTTCGAAGTGTTAAGTTTTAGAAAGAACATGATTACTTTTTACTGAATGGTACTCACCGAGTGCAAACAACTCAAAAAGACTTCTATTGTTAATACAGACCGCTCACCTTTTCTAACAGGTTTCAATCAATTGAATCAGTAAGTATAGTCTGTCATAAGATACTGCGTGACACAGAAAGAAAATAGCGAAGTGAACTCGAAAGAAAACGTTTGTAGGCCACTGATACCAGAGACGTAACTCGAAACTGTGGAGTGCATATATATATATATATATATATATATATATATATATATTTTTTAAATGCGAGCTTTAATAAAATTCATTGTACCCTTCTTATGTGCAAAAACAAAAAGAAATTTTATCAGATACAAGAAACATTTCTTTCTCATTATCTCCTCAAGTATCTACTAATGAACATATCTTTATATATATAAATTGGAAAGCAAAACAAGATAGAAATACAGTTAAATACTGTTTGTTGCGAAGAACTAATATATATGCAAGTATGTATTAGGTTTTGCGAACCTAGTAACAAATTAGTTCAGTTGTGACCAGAAGGATAAACCAAAGGCAGCATGAACGGAAAGTATAATCTCATGCACATTCGTTTCGTGCTTACTGGCGACTCATCAGTAGGAGCCGGTATTACGCCCTTTAACCACTATATATTTGGTAGAAGAATGTGGAATAATAGGACGGTACAATCTCCTAGACGAATGTGTAAACCTGTAATAGTGAAGCTAACATAATCTGAAGTCAACGACAATACGACTTCAATGCTAACTCACACTATATAATATATATAACGAGTCTGTAAAGGATACTAACACTATGGCCATTGTGTTAGTAACTGATACCTTTTTTGAAATCGATGAGTACCGGATACTAACACTATGGTTTCCGAGTCGGTACATGATACCAACCTGATGGATATAAATTTATGCTAAAGTTCACCCAAATTGAGAATTACAACAATTTCCGAACACCTGTTACTCCAGTTAGAAATATGTGAACATAGAGAGCGGGAAAAACTGAAACCAATCAATTGCCTGCGTCACATACAATTCAAGCTCAATGCCTGGACATGCTTCTTCTGCTTGCATAAATCCGGCTGCAATTTGGTTATCCATAAGGCTTCGCATGTGGCAAGCTCCCTTTTGTTATTGCATTTAGTAATTATTTTAAATGCTACGTCTGGAGAACATACGTATGATGTTTCGACGATGTGTTGCGCAATTGCAGACATGTATTCACCATCTTATTTAAAATAGGCGTTTAAGTTACAATGTTCTCCCATTCGAGTAATTAACCGTCTGATCGATCGGCCAAACATTAGTTGGTCGACAACTTGCGCATGTATATTGGTATATAATATTTGAAATCGACATTAAGGGTTGTTTCTCTTTGATTGCTGGTAAAGGCAAGTGTGTTACCCTAATTAACATTCGTAGTCTAGCTGCATTAAATGTGCATGTTAATGCTGTTTCAACTGTCATGTCATGACTGCCAAAAATTGTGATAAACTCTGTCGATTGTGACCAGATTCTAAGATTGTGATGGGTATCAGATGTTCAGACTGGTTTTTACTCTCATTCTTCAATAACATGGTAGTAAGTATTACATATAGTAAGTTACAGTGCTGATAGTTTTATATGAAGTTGATTCTACTACGCATACGAAATTGCACCATCTAGTTCCTTTTTGAACTAATTTGTTACTAAAACAACTTATAAATATTTGCAACTCCGATACTTCAGCTTAACATAAAATTTTGATCTATAACCTAATATTTATTATAAAATGGTAACCTAGTATAAATGTACGCATGATTTTTGGTTTGAAGTTTGAGCTCATTTCGTAAGAAATGCTTCCAACAGATTTGTGCGCACATTAAATTCAAAATAAAAATTTAACTATTAATGCAACTCGAAAATTCAGAGTTTAACATGTTTTACTAGAGGAAGAACCGTTAAATAAGCTAAAAAAGTAAACAAACAACTAATTTGTACCACTCTCATTATACAAAGTTAAACCGCTCTCTTTATAACAACGTCGAAAATATTGAGAACAATAACCCAATTGAAAGCATAAATTAATCTACAAAATTCAAATCTGTCAACTATACAAAAGTACGAGTGTAAGAAAAATTAAGTTATACATAAGCTTAGCTTAACAACCCCTGAATTAACTTTACTAAACAGAAATTGAGTGGCCCTTATAAGGAGCAAATATTTATGTTTTAAAGTTAAAAAACATAAATTTAGCGATAATTTTTACCTCAGCACGAGTTGGCCTGGCTTGAAACCGCATTGATTTCAAAAGCTGAGTAATTACAAAGACCGGTTTCTTTTCAACGTTACAGCGCGCAATAATATTCTTCTGTAAGGCGAATATACGCGTGGGCGGAAATTCAAAGCATAAATCTCCACGGCAAATAATGATTCCATCACACGCATGCATTATCGAATTGAGACTGTAATCCGACAAAAAAGCCTTATTAATTGAAGCATATTTTATAAAAAATATCACTTAAGAACTTTGTTATCTGTGCTGCGTCTGCAAGATAATTAAAAAAATAAATGTATAAAGTTTCATGCTATTCTACAAATTCGTTTATGCCTAATATGTAATATCATGAACAGATGAAACCAGTTGCAGACACGCCTTTCATGCGTTCAGACATAGTTCGAAATAAATGATACATTGAATCCACTTTATAACCGCTCGAGGAATAATGGGTAAAATAAAGGTGTGATCTAGCATACATAAGCAGTACTCATTTATTATGCAAATCCAGACCATACACCTAACAAAAATAAGGAAAACGAATTAAAACTTAGGAAACAGCTGCGTCTTAAAGAACGATTACCTTGGCCCAATAGTCTGAGTAGGTGATCATTCTGAAAAGACTTAAATTTGAGCCTTGATGTACACCAGCTATCATAATATATAGATAATTCGATCTATCTTTTTGGCTTGAAACATGTTAGACACTTTTGCATCGAAGTCTAAATGATTTTGAAAAGAATCATTACTTGTAACTAACAGTATTCCGTCACGTTATGCAACTAGTTAAAATAGACTTAGTTCAACTCTAAAATCCGCAAATATGATTTCACCTTTGTCATCATCACTTGTGCAATCAATTATTTTTTTTATTGAACAACTCACAATATTGAGAATGAAAAAAGAAAATTTTTCTCGATACCAATATGACTCCTTTTGGCTGCGGTATAACGCATTATTTACTCAACATTTATATACACTGCATTCATTGTTTTATGTATCTCGATTCCCAAATCTAAAATGCTGTTTTATTTAGGCTCTTCGTGTTTTAACTTATTGATTGAGAGGAATATCGGATTAATGCGATTAAATACAAATTTCTTGACTAACCTGAATATTTTTTTGAATCAATGTTAAGATGAATCTTTAGGACAATTCAAGAATAAAATATTTTAGGATATAGTCTTGACAAAACGCTCTATTAAAATATTGAATTTCAATTTCCAGTAAATTAGTTCCAAGATTACTTTATCCATTGCTTATATTTTCGGCTTCTTTGTTCTCTACTTGAAGAAAACACCACTTAACTGTGGTTTCATATGCTCATGCTTAATATACGAACTCCAGTCGTCCATTATTGCGTTTCAATAACTTACCAAATGTGGACAATTAAGTTTCGATTTCTAAATAATAATTATCATAATTCTGTACTTTTATAGTCCATGCATAAAGATGAACTCTATGGTTATGGCAAAGAAAAGAATCAGCTCTTTAATGCACGAGTATTGCTGTGTTATCAGTCCAAATGTCCAAATAGGCGAAGCTCACTATTGAGCTGAATATTCCATTTACGCTGTAAACAACATGGAAAAAGATGTAAACAGTATATCTAAAAACCATTATTTAAATCAAGGAAGCGTTTGATATAAATTTCAAACCCATTAAATATTTTCCAGAATAAAATAAGCATTGTATATGTTTGCAAAGACAATTCATCCAGTAGACCGGTTTTGTCCTTATTGGGAGCTCGTCAATTATTGCTCAGAATTTTTTTGTGGGCCGAGTTTGAACCATTGCATCATCATCATGCACAGTCACAAAAATCCAATAGTAACCATAAGTTTCACTATCACAAAAACATAAGCGAAATAAAAAATCCAAAAATTTGTTTTATAAATAAATACTAGTAATAATTTAAACACACAAATTATTAGCGAAATTTACGATACGGATCATCATCGACAGCCTGCAGTGTCATGGGCTTGACCTTCGAAACCATAACATAGTCGCCGACACTTATACGAGTGTGCTTAAGTCGTCTTGCACAAGCTTGTCGCGGTGTGGCGCCCACATATTCAGTTAACTGTTTTAGGCACTTCAGAATATCAGTTATGGCGCAGCGCTCATTGGATCCTTGGATTAAGGGTTCATCTGGCAATCTAATAAGCCCTCCATAGACCATGGTTGTTGGAGCGAATCCTGTAGCAGTTGATGATGTAAATCGTATGCCCACACTACCAAATGTAATTTATTTCCAATATCCCCGGGTCTCATCGTCCGGTGCGCATGCTCAGCCGTTGCATTTGTCTGTGGGTGCTAAATGGCTGCGCAGAAATGTTTTATGTCAAGATCCTTGCACAACTGAATAAATTCTCCGAACTCGCAAACGCCAATTTGTTGGTCATCAAGACCGCAATTTGAAAAGCCTGAGTTCTTTCTTCCATGTCCTCCTGGGCGCTCGATTTTGCGCCGTATCCAGTAGGATCCAGCGGCGGTTTCAACCCGGGCAAAGACTCAGTTAGCTTGGACAACCACTGTTTGATGCGTGGCATGGTATCAAGAGACATCCTACTCAGTAATGGTTTTAGTCTGTACTATTCGGAAAGCACCTCCTGACATCAAAGTCAGGTCGACAGGCAATTCTAACTGGACTGCAACTGTCCGGTCATCTATTTCCTGGATATCCACGCGCAAAATAGTTGCTTCTAATGAAAATTCTTGCGCTCGAACTGAGGTTTCAAATGTTTCGACCCACAACTTAGGCCTTTCCAAACCCAAAGATTCAAGTATTGGCTTAAATTCTGATGACGGTCGGAAAAAACTCGTTGATTCGGAAGAAACCACCGGCATACTTCTGTCGCTATTATTGATTTCATTTATATTGGTTGGGTCGCACATGCGTATTCCCGCAAAATGTATTACTAGTGTCTCATCCAGTATCCCTATATCCGCAGTCAATGTGTTCATTTGAGAAGTTAATATTCTTATTGAGATTTATAATCCGTCAGAAGCCATGTTGGTTAATGATTTATTTGTAATCAATTATTTATAGGATTGTGCTCATATAAAGCGTATCTATTTAGAACAAAATAAAAATATTTATTATTTTATGTTCACTTCTGCAGCTCGAAGGCTGCTTCCGTCAATGTTCTGTCTACTTCATCATAATACATGCACTTTGGTGAGGACTTTCTGTTGAATTCATGCCAGTCTTAGATAGGACCCATGGTGCGTTCTCGGTCTCAAAGATGGCTATTGTTACATACAGCATCCTAGCGACTTTCACTTTATCACGCCATAAACAAAACCAACCCCCGAAGCTAACTATGCCCTACTAAGTGACTAAAGTGACGAAGATGATTCTACTAGAAATCTGCAACAAGATCACCACTGAAGTTGATTCGATGCCACATCGCAGTTTCTCACCGAGAACTATGAGGCACACGTGGACCCATGCTGGCAGACGAACCATGGCCCTTTTGATTTGGTTCCTGGGGCTATATTCCGTGCACCACTGCTGCATCTCATACAATGCATAGTTTATACTGACAAAATATATTTATTTATTAAATGAGTTTGGTTGTTGCATCAAACACACAACCTTGATTTGAATAATATTTATTACCACAAGCGCGATCAATGTTTGTTTCCAAAGAACCAATTTTACAAATCTGATTTTACGCAAAATTTGTGTTAAAGCAACACAAATCCAGATTTTACAGCACAAAAGAATTCAATACTTACTTAAGAACGCCAGAAGGAAGACAACAATCTTAATATCACTGGAACCGAATTCTCGCCATTCGGCACACAATGCATTTTCAGCTGATAATCTATCCAACGAGGACATCAGTAGAGAAGCCTAATACATTTTATCTAAATGACCACAGCATTTTTGGAGTCCCGTGTACGGAACACATGGGTATCTATTTAATTTTTTCTTTACATATCTGTAGGCCTTGAACTAATTCATGTATAATAATTACATACGAAATACTGGTAAGAGAGTTTAGTTATAAAACTATCGTGAATATGATGGACAAGTTTCGTCTAGTATGCAGATGTAATTTTAAGTGATAGTTTAGCATAATGCTTCTTCAAATTTGCTGGTAATAGTAAGAATAAATGGTTATCGTTAGGTAATTATTAAAAATGAATGCATTCCTCATTGTTATCAAATCCTTGTTGGGTGCAAAGTATATTCCATTCACGTAACAACGAGGTAAGATGATATACGCTAATTATTTAAACATATACCTGATTATCGGTTTGCGATCCGATTTGTTTGCATCCGCTGTCTTCCTGATTTTTTTTCTCCAAAATTTTCGATTACCAGATACGGTTATCTTTTTCAATGGAAAGCTCAACATAATAAGTTGACAATCAATATGTCAAGTGGAAATATTAGTTTAAACTGCCCCATTTATACTTGTTGTTAGATCTCTTAAGCATAAAATGCTAGGAAAGTGTATGTCAAATTGGTTTGTGTATATGTCTGCATGTGTACACGCTTCGAAATGAGATTACAGTGATTTAGTCACAATTACTGACAACTCACTAGATAACCGTACGCCATGCCTGTGTGTATGTATTCTGGTTTGTTTTGATTGAGGAGTAATCAACTATTGCACGTGTACACTCATCCCAGTGAAATGACAGCGATTTAGCAACATCTGACTAATCACTAGATAAGCGTATGCCACATCTGTGTGTTTGTGTATGTGTGTGTGTGAGAGAGAGAGCGTTTGCTTAAGACTGAGAAATAATCTGTAACATGTAATTAACGGCACGTGTAACAGAAATTCACATGGAACTAAAATAATAACCGTCATTTCCTAAACGCACAACGTCGGACCTATTTTTACACGTACTATCCTAGATGAGGTAATTACGAGTGGCATCCTGGTGAGGAGGGGGCAAGATACTGTGAATAAAGTAAATAATTTTGAGTTAGCAAAATCAAGTTCGAAACGGAAAAGTATTCTATTAAGGTGGATGGTATAAATTAAATAAAAAAGGGGGATCGTAAAAGAAGTTGAAAATTGTCTGATAAAGAAAGATGCAAACATAAATGTTTGTTAAAAGGTGCTACACTAACAACAGAACGTAAGATAACAGATAAAATAAGATAACAAGTAATCAAGGATGAAATAATAAGATTATCAAAAATAAAATATTGAATTACTCACTCGCCACCTCTGTAAGTTAATATCAGTCCAGTGTTCTTATTCTTTTACTTGAGCGAGTTTCTGATTCTGATTCTGATTCGTGCCACCTTCGCTTTCTACTATTATTTAGTATTGTATTCCAAATCGGACCTAGTGATTTTTCTACGGCTGTTTCATTCATTTTGTCATTTCTCGATTTAATTTCGATGGATTCTCTAATCAGTCTAGTCGATCTGCTACGGCTACAAATTGATATACGTCTTCACCCATCCCAATTAATTGTGTGTCCTGTCTCTACTGTATGGCGTGCAAGATCTGATCTATTAACATGGGCATACTTGCATGCGGTTTTATGTTCCCCTCTTCTAAGGATACCTGAGTAAGTATCCTTCCTATAAACATCCCGTTCTAGTTTTATTTAAACATAGTTTGTTAGTTCAAAGAAATCGATACCAGTCCCAAAGAGTTCGTTTGTTCATGTAACACAAAACCGATTAACTTTAGCCAAAATTTTCAGACGTGTTTGTCTTAGTGTAGCTACATTTGGAAACTAATAAAAAATACTTTGGTATCGCCCCTCTACTTCATCAAATACCACTTACAAGATCTTCAAATCAAGCAAACTGTCGGTACTCTGTTATGTAGCGAAAATTTGAGAGAAAATGCACCATAGCTGACAGCACCTGGTAAAATTTGTAAATCAACGTATGCGCTCAATTGGGTTTAGTTGATGATCAGGAACCATCCAGATCCTTTCAGGCTTACTTGGTGAATTATAACCAGCCCGCAGCCATAGTAATTCTGATCTGACAACTAGCGGGCACACTCTAATGAGCCTGGGAGTAGTAGCATGAAACATGTCGGGTCTAAAGTGACACATAAATCATCCCGTTTAATGTGAAGCTTCCAGTTTGTTAAAACTGCGCGGTAACACTTCTTGTTAAACGTGTAGTGACGGAATTGAGAGGAAGGATACCAGACGCGAAGGGAAAGTTTCAGTTATTGAAAGAAATGTTGGCTTCTACCATCTCAGTAGATAGTGCTCATCGGCAGTGATCTGCAGACTATCTAAGATAAGAAAAACTCCAAATATAAACCATCATCACCAGGAATGAGCGAATTATTGATCTTTTACGATGAGGCTGGTGTTGGATAATAGGACAGCGAAATCGTCTTTGCGTAGGCATAAACAAGCAATAATGAAGTAAAACCTTTTAAACTGCCATTCAGGAATCCCGTTTTACTAAATCTAGTCTTGACTATAATATCGGGCGTCCAGTATACGTACAATTCTGTTTTTTGCTGCATAATATAAATAATCAAGTTAGCACAATCCAACATTTCCTATTTAAATCATATTAAAAACTACACATTAGTGCTTTCGCACGCTCTTTTCAATTGATTTTATAAGATGTATAAACTATGGAATACAAAAAAAAATGTGTTCGGATGGATAAACAATCCACGTTAAAAATACAAATAAAACATGTTATTTCAAAATGTTAAAAAAGAAAAAAGTACAGTTTTACATGGGGCTTTGAAAACTCAATGGTAATGCAATAATACAAACAAATTATTTCAACTTTCACAGTTCTGGATAACGTAAATTTTGTAAATAGCTTCAAAATGGAGAAACATACCAACAAACCTAGCTTTTATTAAAATTTAAAGACGCTACATCAATCTTATTCTACAACAACCATTTTGGCTGTGCTCCGACAAGCGTGAATTTTATTCTTCATTTACATCTACCTACGGTAACAGATTCAATTATAGATAAAGTTAGATACTTATTGCATTAGAATTATAACCTTTTCACTAGGTAGAGGAAGTTTGGTGGTCGATATAAGCATAACTAAGTCAGCTCTAAAATATGTCAAGGCTAAAGCAGAACTCAAACTATCTCTTATGCGCCTCTTCGCCTTTAATGTAAGTGAAAATCCACAAGCTTCTTATCAACCGTACGCACATTCACAGCGGATTTTCTTATACCATTATCTTCATATTTATCTATAAAATGTGGTGGGCAACCATTAATTGTGTGTTAAGCACACCATCAAGCATAGAGTAGAATGGTTACTCAGTATTTAGAGCAAAAGTCACCGAAGCAGACGTGCAGAGATTCGATCCCTGTCCACGGAAAATTTTGGACATAAGGTGTAGAATTCCCAATAAGGATGAAAGCCATCTACTGTATGAATTTCCTTTTCTTTATTATACACTGTTTCGTTTATACTGGAAAATTTATGCATATAATAGGACATGCTTTTATATGAAGATAGCAACCCTAATTAAAATAATTCTTCTCACCGCCCGTGCCAAACTGCTCATTTGGAAGCTATTTTAATCAATCAAGGTTGGTCAGAACTTTGCTCATACCTCCAGTTAAAGCAAATGATCAATGGCGGATCTTGATCCTAAAGCGCTTTCAGACAATCAGCTAATTGAAGGCTTAAAGGAGAAGGGACAAGTGAGAACCCATCAACTGAGGCCAAAAATTACATCATCTGAAAAGATAAAAGGTTCAAGATTTTGCCGACCTATGAGTGCTAACAATTGTCCCGCACAAGAAAAATGCGGTCAAATCCGAAACGAAAAGGACAGCACTGAGAACCAAAATAATACATCTTTTAAAAAGCAAATGACAATAAGAAGCGAAAGCGCTAAAGTGTAATTTATTTAAATTATCTAAATTAACTATACAAATAACCGTATATTTCCATCTAAATGGGATCTAGCAAAAAACTACCATTTCAACATATTTTTTCAATCTGTTTATATAATAAATTCATGTCTTAACATTCAAAGCTTATCTTCATCTACACGTCAAATAAAGCCATTCACCGTGCATACGAATCATGAAAACCATGTATCAACGTTTCAATTGGTACACGCCACACGGAAAAATTATCATACGTTGGTCTCGATCTAAAGAAAACGTTATTTTAATGGTATTCCGATTTTAGTTCTTAGCTGCATTCATTTAGCACGCAGATGTAAATAAATAAAGATAATATATTCAAAACAAAGTCACTGTTTGCTTCATTTCAACCAGTTCAAGTGAATATTATATTTCATTAAAACACTACAGTTTTTAGATGTGCGAATAAGCTCACAAGTTTATTCATACAATGAGCATTAGAACATCTAGAACATCTAAAAAAAGAGATCCCTTTTTATTTTACTGAGTAGCAACAATATAAGAATAAACTATTTTGTGTGCATAACCGAACAAAGATGTAATGAGCCAACAAATATACATTTGGCGAGTAAATAAAACGCACCAAGCAGGTGCGAGCTAAAAATTTGCATTAAAATTTTAATACAACTTTGCTGACTGTTGGAGCTATAATTCAAAGCTACCCAATTTAGAAAAAAACAGCAGACAAACAAATTTGAATGTGTGCAAATCTGAAGTTAAGCAACAAGGAAACAATGTTTCATATAAATCGATAACTGAAGACATGCTACAATGATTAACTCATGCAAATCATTAACAACTTATTATCTTTTAGATAAAATCAATGTATATCAATACTAATTATAAAACAAAACTGAAACCATGTGATTTTAATCCGTCGCTGCATAAATCGTTGTTTCTGTGTTTAACTAACACCATTCTAAAATTCTATGCATCACTAGCTATTTTCCATTTTATAACTTTGTCGAGTGCACTTTTGTCGGAAATATACATGGCAAAAATTTCATGCTTGAAAGTGAGAACACACTAATAAGATCATAAAACGGTTAAGCCTTCCAAAACACGTCAGAGAAGAAACAAATAGTATAATATAACGGTTACGCATTCCGAAACACTTCCAACGGTTCACGGTGTTAAAGTTATCTAAACTGCGCCACAAGCGATTAAACATTTCAATAGAAATAAAGTATATAATATTGAAAAGTTAAAAGATAAACATATAAACTTTGAAAAACGCGCACGAATACATACATACAAACAACCAGATACACAATGATTCTTACATAAATATATTGTTATTTTACATAATGAAAGGATTCGTTTATATATGGACTGTGATTATAAACTAAACATAAAGCAGAATATCAAATGCATTTCAACAACTAAAGATTTCCTCCTAAGTGGGTATTCACCAGTAGCCTTTTGTAAGTCGCAACCTGTATTTGAAAAAAGGAAATTAACTTTAATCTTGCTCCGTCGTGAAGTCCATCCCCTCCTCAACGTGGTACGACGGTGTCAACCATGTTTCGATGGCCGATCGTACATGGGCTAACGGGGCTATGGCGGTGGTGTCACCAGGGCGTGGTGGATTTCCGACCGGCAATCGGATCTCCTATAAAATACCACATGAGCCCGACGACGGCACCATGACTCGGCGTGTGTTCCCCGCCACAAAGGGTTCAACAGCCACAGGATTACATGGACTCCTGGACAGTACCCCGTACTTCCGAATGGCGAATGGCTCTCAACAGCCACCGACAACCATGCAACTTACTGCTGCCTTGCAAACTGCGCTTGGATGTGCAAAGGCTAGAGGTGCGTCCTCGATCAAAAAGCTGAGTGGTGAGGGGACACTACTTGTACCAAATTCCCAAGAAACTCCATGAAATGTGGAGCCGGCTTATCCTCCAAAAGGAGTCAGCCGCAGTAAAGTAAAGTAAGTAAGTCCTCACCCACTACATCACCGAAAACGAGAATTACCTACAAATTTATATATACACCAACTTCCCTGCATGCGAGTCATATTTTTTAACAGTTTTACCCTAATCTCTCTCAATTAATTTCTGATCTTCCATTATAAGACACAATTCCATCAAGAAAAGGGATAACAATTTTAAAATTTGTCGGCATAAAATAAACATTGAATGGGACTGCAAATGAAGCTCATCAACAAGACCGGTTTTGTCCCTATAATGATTTCTTTAGTAGCTGTCATAACTGGCAAACCGTGATAGAATTTATGAGAATTAGCATGTCTTGAAATTCGTCCACTTCGCCAATTATACATGTACACATACATATAGACAAATAGAAGCACCGTTTTTATATGGCCCATGTTTTACACAACAAGGGCCAGATAATTAATCTATTCCCTGTCGTTCAACGTGTTTCGTTTAAAAATAAAGACATTGTGTGAGAAAACGCGAACATTAAACTCTAGGAGCCGGCATGCTGAACCTAGCAATGCCACGTGGTAAAACGAAACCAATAATTATCCTACATCGAAAAAACAAATGAAATAAACCATAAAAAACGTTCTTACTCAAAATCATAAACCACACACACGTAATATGTAATTGAATTTCCACAAGCTTTCATTTATCCATTTGGTCAACCGGCGCATGATCACTGTGTAATTGCGGTTTGCGCAAAGGTAATATAAATATTGCGTGATTAATTAAAGATATTCACAAATAAATACTTTTATTTATATTTATGCTTTTCCTAATAAAGAATTTCTGATATATATATATATATATATATATATATATATATATATATATATATATATATATATATAAATACGTATATAAATGCATGCAAGAAAACAAAAACTTTAATACCTAAACAAAGCTACTATAAAAGTCTTAGGCCATACGGTCTCATACGCCATACCGCCCTTTTGGACATCACAAAGTTTATATGAAATGAATCCTGCTAAGCACACAACACACACATGACTATATGCATACATGTACACATACATATACCTTTTTAAACGCATGCACATAAAAAATATTAATGCATACATACAATTACAACAATTTATACACAAATCACATAAATAAATACATACACATATACACAAAAACATATGTCATACATACAAAAATACCGAACTACACAAATACATCCAAAAACAAATACATATGTTATACATACATGCATAAATACATTTCTACGAAATCACAATCGAATTTTGTATAGATAAAATATTTAAAAGCAAACCTAAGTAGATGTTTTAAAACTAAAAAACAATATAAAATTATTCTATAGGATTCACTTACTTTTCATATGCTTCTCGTGTTTCAACCTTGGCAAACAAGGATATGCTATTACCGATCACTTTTCGAGCACTTTGCAGCAGGTCAGCCGAATGTGAGAGACTAGTGAAAACAAAATCCACCTATTGGAGACATTAAAAACAATTTTCATCAAAAGTAAAACTGAGCATACCAATATTAATAACACCTTTCAAACTGACATGTGCCAGCGTTGTAGAATATGACGACTAAGTAAAAGAGCAATGCATTATGAGTACAAAATGCAATTGCTTCTTCAACAAGTCTTGAACAACACTTACAATTTAATTCAACAGAAAAAATATCTGGATATACTTTGAGAATGCGTACATTAATCAAATGCAGTGTCATTGTCATGTGCAATGATAAAAATACATTCCTACTTTCCCCCGACTCTTCTACAAATAAGTGTAGATATAATTTTTATGCAAGGAAAAACCTATAGAAAATTAACAAGGGGAGTGTGAAATAGATGCCGTTTCCAATCAACACCTCACATACAACCAATCCGTTCATTTCATTGAACCTTGTGTTTATTTAAGATAGCCACATCTGAGAGGGCATAAGTTCGAAGTACAACGGCCTTGTCAATTAAACTGACATCGGCTAAGTTTTTAAGTTAATTTATTACCTTCACTCAGATTTGACTATTTAATCTAGTGTGCTTTCCAGACGCAAGAATTTTGTATTATCACTCAACGCAACAAGTTTTTCAAAATATTTGTTTGGAAAGTCTAATGCATCGGCTGGAGCAGTCACAGAAGTCAGCTTATATATCCTGATCACAAGGATGTACAGTCATGTCAAGTTATTGACAAGAATGGAAAAATAATTTTATAAAAACCTTAATTTTAATATTTCCGATAGATCACGCTCTATGCGATAAATCTACATCAAGATGTATAATCAACTGCTGGAAAGCTCTGTATTAACTGAGGAGTGATAGAGATATCATCGATAAAATAACAATTTAGTAAACCCATCAATATTATTTTTGCAGAGGCTTAACTGGAATATGAATTTATGACATATTTTCTAAAAACAGGATATTTTGCTTTATAATTAATAGGATTCAAATTTTGAAACCAAGTCTGTACAATCAAATCAAATGCTTCTTCGCCAATTTGACAGCGGTGAATATGAAACAAAGCAAATAATGTACAATTAGATATCATCCAACACTAATTGCTTTACGATATTAGAAACGCAAAATCAATAGTTTTGTAATACCAATTAAGGACAGAGTTAATTCGCTGAATATTCATATCAAAATGAATATCTCCTATAAATATGTTCATCAACAAGAATGCTTTTAGCAAAAATCCATAAGTAAAATAAATGCGCCTATTCATAATGATTTTATTGGTTTATCATACATATCTCTGAAGAGACAATTGCATGCAAAGTTGATTTTAAAGAGGCAAATAAGTAACAAATATTTTACTTCATCAGTTCAAAATAAGAATTCCTAGAGAATTTCAGTATTTAAACAGAAAAGTTACAATAAAAAAAACTTGAATGTGTACAAAAAGGAATACAAATATAAAGCTAGCTTTCAACAACGACTATGCATCTTTAGAGCCACTTAAAATTACATCCGTTAGCGCATGAACCTTGCCGGGCCATAAAGGGACAGCCATCATCCCGTTTCATGTGAAGCCTCGAGTTTGGTCTAACTGCACTGTAACGTTTTGTTAAATGTGTAGTGAATGAATGAGAGCAAGCGTTCCAGACGTGAGGGGCAAGTTTCGGCTGCTGAAGGAAACGCTGGCCACTGGCATCTGGTCAGATAGTGCTCATCAGCTTTGGTTGGCAGACTATCTAGGAGAAGGAAAACTCAGAATAAAAACCATCACTAGGAATGGCCGACCTGGTGTTCTTTTACAGTCCACATATAACCATGACAAGTACAACTTAAAATAATTACATACTGCATCGGCCGTCGCGCAGTATAAAAAGGGTCGCCTTATCTGCTGAGCCGTGCAGGGTGGATAAGCGAAAACAGGCTACTGCAGGCAACTCTATCTCCGATTCTGCTTCCTTTCCTTCCCCTTCCTCTTCTCAATCTAACAATAAAACTCTTTTAGATACTATAAATATGGTTGGTTTAGATCATAACACTGAGCCCAATACTAGGTTGCCAAATATCGAAAATGGTTCTTGTAGACGATCATTCATTAAACCTAAGTTAGGTTTTAACGTAGGCGCATTTAATGTGCGAACATTAAAACAACTTGGACAGCAAGAATCTCTTGCTCGTACGTTGGATAAATTAGAAATCGACATATGTTGCGTATCTGAA